>RJWJ010024797.1:0-24519 GCA_004363605.1 Indri indri | reverse complement strand
TGGCTGTGTAAGCATTTTACATCCTGAGTTGGCCAAACGTTTCCCTTTCCCTCATCTCAAAAATACAAATTTGAACATCATAATTTTGTACTGTATGATATGGTAACTATAGTCTGTGTGGTAAACAGTATGGAGGTTCCTCAAAACAATAAAAATAGAACTACCATATGATCCAGCAATCCTACTTCTGGGTATTTATCCAAATGAATTGTAATTGGGATCTGAAGTAATATCTGCACTCTCATTTTCATTACAGCACTATTAACAATAGCCAAGATATGGAATCAACCTAAGTGTTCATTGATTGATGAATGAATAGAGAAAATGTGGTCTATACATACAACAGAATATTATTCGACCTTAAAGAAGAAGGAAATTTTGCCGTTCATCAACATGGATGAACCTAGAGGGCATTATTCTGTGTGAACTAAGCTGCATACAGACAAATACTAAATTATCTCACTTATATGTGGAATCTCAAATAGTCAGACCTATATAGGCAGAGAGTTGAAATGGTGGCTGCATACTCCTTTTCTTTAACTCACTAATCAGATTGGTTATATCTGTTTAGGGGAAGCCCTGACATGGAAGAAGAAGAAGAAGACAATCTTTTCACTGTAGTACTTTCACATGGTAGGTAAGAGTGGTTCCCTAACAATTATTGTTATTACCAATAGTTATATTTTAGTTAAATGAACTGTGCATAGTTCATTACAAAGTGTTTGGCCTGTTTTTCATTTTTCCCTCAATGAAGTTACATGTCATTTTCATGAAATACTTAAATGTATGAATCTAATAAGTTATTTGATCAAGATGGATGTCCAGTCAGTATTTCAAGCAATCAGGCTGACAGATAAGCAGAAGCCCTTACAGAAAGCTACCTGGGCAAAGCCTGTTCGTGCTTCGTGCATCAAAGATTATAGAGACAAAATGGCTGTTGGAGCAGAACCAATGTTAACTGTTGGATAAATTTTTATCCTCAGCACAAAGAAATGGGATGACATAAAAATCTCCTCCATGAGATAAACATTGTCATCATTAATAGAAAATGCTCACTTTTATAGACATCTCTGAAAACTTTTTAGAATTTCAATGTGCTAATAGATAAGTACACTCTGCTTAAAAGTGTCTTCAACATTTTTATTGCCTTGTCATTACAGTAAATGTGAATGGTGTCTGCAGTATTGTCAGTGGCCATTTACATAGTGTTGAAGTAGTCCCTTGTCTCTTCGTCTAGTTAGACATGAGTTGTTAGCTCTTTTTATTATTTTTGAAACTGCTCACATTAGTGTAGTAGATTTTGCATAATTTATCTAGTTTTATACATTTGAAAATTCTCTCTGTACCAGCCAGAGTATTGCTCACTGCCAACTTGTTACTGGTCCATTACCATCTCAGGTTAAATTATATTACAGAATGATACATTTGTCTGAATAATGAATTTTTCTATGAAAAGAGATTTTTTCATGTTTGAATTATTAATATTTATATTAAAACACTATATTAATTTTTAACAAACAAAAATAAACATTATTAAAAATGTACACATTATTGATTTTGTAAGCTTGCCTCATTATTTTAAAAGCAAATTTTATCAGGGACTCCTAGTTTTTAAGCCACCTTTTTCCATGGATATTCCAAAGATTTAGACTTTATTATTTCTTTTTAGTACAATTAAATTGTATCAGTCTAAGCTTTAGTGATGTGAGTCACATACAAGCAGTCTTAATTTTATTCAATGTCATGTTAACTGAAACCCCTGAATATTGGAATCATTTCATTTTGCACAGGTCCTTGGTAACTGAGCCATGCAAAACAAGGACAATTCCAACATGCTCGAGTTTCATTTAACACTGTGCTTAGCAATACAGAGAATGCCTGTAGTTCTGTTAGTGTAATTCTCCTCTGTGAGTCAGTAAGTTGGGGACAATCAAATGTTTTCTATTGCTAAACATTACAGAGTACTTTTTCACTGATGAACTGTCAAATTGGCTTAAATATTAGATATTTTATATACGCATATCTAATATTTATACAGAATAATTTCTATATTTTTCATTGATCTTGTTTTCTAAAACTGAAAAATATGAAAATATAATCAGTACAGGTATAATTTTATTAATTCATCTTATGATGATCACACTAAATTTGAAGCGTACTTGACATTGGAGTTTCTTAGTCCATATAACACATACGTTTCTTCGCTAAACTTCTTAAATTTGCCTTGAAAACAACTGTAGAACATTTGTCAGCTCTGGTCCATTCACATTTTTGAAAATGTATATCCTTACTTTAGAAAAATAAAAGAAAAAACAAGGAAAATGGTGGTTTAATTTTAAATAAAAATAATCATTTGAAGACAGATTTAAACAAAATATTTTCATAATTTTAAATATATAACTCAATTATTTTAATTTTTACACATTGTATTACATATACACAACCTTCACATAGTTGCAATGGTATTGTTTATATCATTTTTGTATTTAATAGTTCACTTGCATTTCCCATTTTTTTTGCTATGGTATTTATGTTTTAAATTTTGATAATTTCACAACATCCTGTGTGGACACAATTTGTTAATACCATTCAATTACATAAAATGTTACTTTGAAAATAAGATTAAAAGCTGCTTTTCAAATATATAAAGAACGCATATTCTCTGTGCTGTTTTTTCTGCACTTGAGTTCATCATGAATAGCATACGCTTTTCTTTCTTTAATAAAGTTATCAATTTACCAAGAATTTGCTGAGAAAAAAAGCTAGAACAAACCTTTTGTGTCATCATGTTTAATTTTCAGCCAAATCAAATATGATCTTTGATATTTAGAGAGGAAAATTATATCTTAGATGAAACTATTTTTAATTAATGCTATTAGCATTATAGAAAAATGATTCATACACATACACATATACATAGTCACCTAAATCTGAATAACTGCCTCCTTGGGTGGAAGAATGAATTACTGGACATAAACACTGAGTTTGGAATTAGGGTAGCTAGAGTTTAGTTCTAATTCTACCACTGTAATTTAGTACTTTGTGGTCTTTTACAAATCACTTAATCTCTGACATAAGGTTCCGAATGTCAAAATAGAGATAGTGTTTAATTTTTAGTTGTCTTTCTGTTCTGAAAATATATAATTTTGGTAAATTTTGCAAATATCTTTGTATATTGATTCATATACTGAACACAATTATTACTTATGCTCGTGTTTATAAATATAGACTTCAATAAACAGACACTCCTGCATGTCAAAAGAAAAATAAGAAAACCAAGGGAAAATGGATAATAAACAAGCAAGGCAAGGAAGAAGAAAACTGAAAGGTTAATAAGTATATGATAAAATGAATATTGACTCATTACAGAGAAATGCAAACGGAAAGTAACAAACCAAGATAAAAGATGTGGAAACAACCCAAGTGCTCATCAATACATGAGTGCATTAATAAAATGTGGTATATGTATACCATGGAGTTCTACTCAGCCACAAAAAGCAGTGGTGACCTAGTACCTCCTGTATTATCCTGGATAGAACTGGAGCCCATTCTACTAAGTGAATTATCATAAGAATGTAAAAATAAACACCACAGGTACTCACCATCAAATTGGTATTAACTGATCAACACTTAAGTGCACATACAGTAATAACATTCATCAGGTGTCTGGCAGATGGGTTGGGGAGGGTATGGGTATATATACACACCTAATGAGTGTGATGTGCACCATCTGGGGAATGGACACCCTTGAAGCTCTGACTTGGGTGGGGCAAAGGCAATATATGTACTTAAACATTTGTACTCCTGTAATATGCTGAAACAAAAAAAAATTAAAACAAAAAAATTGAAGTGCTATACACTGGCTCTTGTACATATTATATTTGCTAGTGTTTTTTGATCAGTCATAGTGGTTATACCCCTTCTGAATTAGAGAAAAATAACTCCTTTTTATTCTTCTTGTTTTTTTGATGTCAAATTTTCTTTTTCTTAAACTTTAAAATGTTCCTCTCCTATTCTACCTACCATTATCATGCTGCATGCTGGTTTCTTGAAATGACTGTACTTGGGTCTATTTCTCTCACACAGTCTTAAGTTTAGAATTTTACCAAAGCATATAGCAAATAAGCTAAGGAACAGAATGAGGAGCCACATTTCCTGGGTTCCCATTGTCGCTCATCATTTAACACCTGTGTAATCTCGGCATGCCACTAAATCTCTGTGTCTTAATTTCCTCATTCGTAAGCTGGGGATGATAATAATAGAAATACCTCATAGAATTGCCATTAGAATGAAATGAGGGAAACATGAGCAATGCTAAGAGAAATTTGTTATATAATTTAAAAGCTGCTAGGAAAACAACTGTTGCTACTGAAAACATTGTATAAGGTTTACTTTTCAAAGGTTCAGGGAAAACTCTGTTCAAACCCCTTAAAAATTCATATTTCCAAACTCTACATAATTTTAGATTTAACTATTAATTTATTTAAGACATATATGAACATAATCTATGCTGTTATTTTCCAAGAGCTGATTCTATTACAAGAATTGTGGTATGTTTTTTATTTCTATAATCTCCAAAATCACTGTTATATTATTTTGCTGATAATAGCATGGTAAATCTAAAAGGTAAATAATTTCATAGTATGTGGTACATATTTCTATTACCACTAAAGAATCGGAAGGAGGAGGAGAAGGAGAAGAGGAACAAACACAACAGTAACAATGATAACAGGGACAACAGGAGGAAGAAAGAGGTGGAGGAAGAAGAGGACCAAGGGGAAGAGAAGAATGGCACAGAAGTTTTAATGCCTAAAGGGATGGATGAAATATAAACAGGTGAATGTTACTGGAAAAATACCAATAATCATGTTGGCTGGTATCTCTTTGATTCAGAAAAAGGGGGATCTCTGTGCTTCCTAGAGATCCCACCATATTTCCCTTGGGTTATAGCGCCCTCCTTTCCCTGGGACCGTGTTTCCCACCACTTCTCTCCTTGCCCTCTGTATTCTGGCTACAGACATCTGCATAGGGGTTTTCTCTCACTTCCTTCAGGACTGCTCACATATCACTGCAGAGAAGTCCTCTCTGAGCACTATACTCACACCCTAGTACATTTTATCCCCCTTAACTTCCTTCATTTTCTTAGCACTAATTGCTATCTATTAGAATCATTTTTATGTGATTTAAAAATAGTTTAAAAGACAGTTCATTGTCTTGACAATGTGAACTACTTGAGGGTAGTGGCTTTGTTTGGTTCATTGCTGTGTCTCCAGCACTTAGAGGAATTCTTTATTTATATAGTAGGTGCTCAACATTTTTTTTTTGTTATAAGAATGAATGATCTTATTTCATGCCAATCATTGCTCTAAGTGCTTTGCATATATTATCTCATTGAACTAAACGAGAATTATCCCCCCAAATTTATAAGTACTATTGTTATTTGTATCTTACATAAGGAGAAACCAAGTTACAGAGATGTTAAATATTTTGAGCCAAATCCCATAGCTAGTAAGTGTTGGGTAAGATAACCCCAACTCTGCACTGCTAGTAACCATTGCAAGATGTGAATCAATATGTAATAGCTAAGTTGCAGAATGAGAATTTAAGTCAGTTCAACTCTAAAGCCAGTCTAACTCAATACACCTTTCCAGGTGTTATGCTAGAAGACTCTCATACATATTCTCCTTTATCTATTATTCTCTCTGATTTGCAACTCCTGAAACTAAGTATTGGAAAAGTTTTGTCCTGAGAACTGAATTGAAATTGAGTGGTTTTAAATAACACCTCTGTCCTCAACCAACTTAAAGAAAAGTATGAGCTGAAACCATCCTTACATTTAGTATATGAGAAGAGAAAAATGGTCTGTGTCTTCACTCAAAGTTTTCTGGTTTTTCTTAAAATTCAGTACATCTCTTGAAATGCAACTATTCTACAATAGACTGATTTAAGTCAGAAGTATATATATAATATATATATATGTATTTCTTTTTATTGGTTCATTTATTTTATGAATGTTCAACAAAACTTTTACTTGCCTGTAATTTAGTATGAATGTCATTTATAATAATTATGTATTCTGCTGCCTGTCATTTAAGAACAGAAAATATATAGATTCACTCTTCCTTGAATTTTCTATATCATATGCAATACTGGTAAATAAAATGATTAAAATATCTATACTAAAGAAAATATCACTATATGATTTACTTACATTGACAAAAATTAATGGAAATAATATTCTAGTTGCTACTCCGCATTTATTAGAACTCATGATGGTTAGCAAGCTTAAAGAGTTTATGAAATATTTCTAATACAATCCCTGAAGACATTCAAAACCAACCAGGATGGAGGATTACAAAGTACACCGAAGAGAATAATTTTACACAGGCAGAGATTTATTTAGATTCAATATATCTCTTTTTTCCTATCATTTCTCCTGATTCTTAAAGGACTGTTCTACAAATTATAGTGTGTCTATTCTTTACATAATTTACATGGTTTTTAGTTATCAGGGACTACATATTTAGGGGAATGAGAGAGAAGAGAGTGTGGGATACATTCTTTGAGAATAGACTATTTGTTTCCAAAATAAGTTTTTAGCAATTCTTAGTTTTTGATCTTATACCCTCTGCTCTATGGCCTCCTCGTCAACTTATTCAAACACAATCTAAAGGGAAGTGGACATCTTAAAACCTAGGAAGTAAGATTCTATACAACTGAAGAAGTTTAGGTGAAAGATGCAGAGTAGGGCAGGTACAGGGTAGTTGCCCTTTAAAGTGAATAAACGCAGTCCTCGCTTTATGTGGCAGCCCAGAACCACAAAATTGACTGTGTGTGCCAAAACCATGGAAAAGAATCCTAATAATCAATGAGAATAATTATGATTGTTCCATGACTTTTAAAGATTTTTGTTACATTTCAAACTCTCTTAATGGCAGTTATAGATTTAGGGAAATGAAAAAATAATGAAACTAATATTTATTTAGCACACTGTACTTTTTAAAAAATTAACAAATGTTTGTAAAAACCTCCCAAAGAGTAATTTGAATAGTGCTTGCCTTTTTCTTCTTGTCAAATAACTTACAGTATGGAGCAAGCCTCTCTTCAATGCCTTGACAAATTGTCATGCTCTTCTAAGTTTGAACCAGTGTCCAACATTTTATCCTTTGTGCTTTCAACATGTCACTTCCTCTGGGACATCTTCATTCTTTTCTTGGCACAACCACTTTTTTATTTCCTCTGGCTTCATATGTGGAGTTTCTTGATTGGCAATAATGTCAATATTTTAAGATTAGCTATTACTCCTTTTATAATTGATTTATGTTTTACTTTTAGTAGATTTTTGTTTGTTTCATTTTCATTTTTGTTGACCAGTTTCCTTTGATTATTCATTTTTGCATAATGCTATGTGGGTTTACCACTGGGAGACAAGAAAGTAGCATGACTACAAGCTTTGCTAGGTAGAACTGAATAATAGATGTGCAGTGACCAATCGCCAGCAGACTTGGAAAGGAAGTGATGTGATTGGCTGCTAATCATGATGTGCATCTGTTATTTATAATTTTTGGACCAAAGATTTAACAACAAAGTTTATTTTTTATGCAATTACTTATAGTTGATATGCCATAATAACTAAAATTTGAGCCATATTCTTGGGAGGACTATGCTATTTATACTTTGCTAAGAAGAGGTAATCAAAATTGGAGCATATTGGAACTTTGAAAATCAAGGACTGACTGGCTGTTAACTTCATTCTTACTACTGTTGACTATTTCACTGAATACCTCTTACATGTCAGGCATTACTTGGCTCTTTCTAAAAATTATTCCATTTAATTCTCATATGTGGTATACTAAGGTGTATAAGGTATAATAATCTCTATTTTGCTAATGAGAAAACTGGGATAATTATATTTGAGATTTTCCCAAGGCTCAGTAAGTAGCTTCAACTAAGTCAACATAATTTCAAAGCCTAAGGTAAGCTTGAATTTCACTTTGTTAATTCCTTTTAATTTGGTCTACTATGTTTATTATAAACGAAGCTTTCTTGAACCATTCATAATTTCAGCTAGGAATCAGGAGATAACTTTTCTTGGGATAAGAAGGTTCACTTATTTACTATTTGTCTTGTGAAAAAAATATAGAGCTCATTATTATAACCAATATCATTTATTAAGATCCAAATGTTATTACATTTCATTATAGCTTGTTCCAGCACTGTTCATTCTGATCCTTTAATCCAATGTCATAAAGAAATTGCTATGTATTTTACATCACAAAATATATAACTTGAACTATTAATGGGGTGCTTAATAACTATCTAGAATTTGAAGTCCAATGAAATGAAGTTATTTGGTTCTATTCCATGTACTGACAGTGTAGTATGCAAAATAGTATCAAATGGGGTGAACTCAGAGGAACATTGGTTTATTGAAAGTATTGAGTGACAGTGTTGAATCTGTCCTAAACAATTCTTTCTCAGATAGGATTTTTTTTCTTTCATAGCTCATTCAGCATCAGAAAGGATTTTTTTGTTTATTATTATTTTTAAGTATTATGGGGATACAAATGTTTTTGTTTACAAGGATCACTTTTGTAATGCTTGAGTCAGGGTTATAATTGTGCCCATTACCCAGATAGTGTTAATTGTACATGTTAGGTAGGTTTTTGCCTATGTCCTCCTCCCGCCTCCCCCCTAATCAATTGATTCCATTGAATTATATTTCCCTTTCTGCATATGTGTGCTCATTGGTTAGTTCCAATTTAATAGTGAGTACATGTGGTGTTTGTTTTTCCATTCTTTACTTGTTTTTCCATTCTTTCATACACAGGAAATGGTCTCCAGTTCCATCCATATTGTTGCAAAAGGTATTAAGTCATCCTTCTTCATGGCTGAATAGTATTCCACTGTATACATATACTACATTTTGTTAATTCACTCATGAATTGATGGTCATTTGGGTTGATTCTACAGTTTTGCAATTGTGAAAAGTACTGCAATAAACATTCAAGTGCAGGTGTCTTTTTGACAAAATGACTTCTTTTCCAGTGGGATTGCTGGATCAAAGGGTAGGTCTAGTTTTAGTTCTTTGAGAAATCTCCATACTGTTTTCCATAGAGGGTTTACTAATTTGCAATCCCACCAACAGTGTATAAGTGTTCCTTTTCTCTGCATCCATGCCAGCATCTATTGTTTTTGGACTTTTTAATACAAGCTATTGTAAAAAATGTGACTTGATTAAATTAAAATGCTTCTGCACAGAGAATGAAATAATCAACAGAGCAAATAGATGACCTACAGAATAGGAGAAAAAATTCACAAGCTATACATCTGATAAAGGGATAATAACCAGAATCTACAAAGAACTCAAGCAAATCAGAAAGAATAACATCAAACAACCCCATTAAAAAATGGTCAAAAGACATGGACAGAAGCTTTTCAAAAGAAGATAGACTAATGGCCAATAGACATATGGAAAAATGTTCAAAATCTCTAATTATAAGGGAAATGCAAATTAAAACTGCAATGAGATATCAAACAGGAATTTTAATAATATACTCATCAGTTAAGTTATTGCAGCCAAGAAAATAGGGTATCAGAATTAGTAGAACATTTCTCTTCTATGTTTCATTCTGTCTTTTTGCTGTGGTTCAACATTTACAAACTATACATTTCACTGTTTTTAAAATAATTCTTAAATGAACTGCATATTAGTTAGAGTGAGTACTTTCAGAACCCATGAGAATGATTAACTTAGAATATTTATATTTGGTTTTTGCAAATCCTGTTTCAATTTCAACTTTCCATCAAAATAACAAGAAAATGCTAAATGTATAATGTTGTGTCAGACCAATACGAAATTTTTTCTGACATCTAAGATTAAGAAACCCAGTTTTCCCTAAATGCAGTTGCTTTAACTGAGTAAATTAGTATTGGTGTGGTTTAATTTAACTCAATGGAATTCTGAATCCCCTAAAACATAGGGGTGTCAGAATCCCAGTTTCAGCACCACACATGTCAGGGTAGGAGTCTGCCCTTGGTTCTTGGCGTGCTCTTAGCCAAAGAATGATCAGACACACCAAAGTGTCAAGTCCAGACCATTATCCCGGTCCTTGGACTCCTTTCTTGGAAAAATCACCAGCGAGGTCAATACCACAGAGTAACCTCTGGGAACTATTTCACAAGAGCAGCTCTTTACCATAGAATAAAACAGGTCTGTCTTCCAGAGCAGAGAGAGCCAGGCCAACTTACTCACTGACTTACTCACTTCCTTACTTTCTCTTCCTTCTCAGATTGTTTCCTTTTATTAGCCAAGTCTGGGGGGCAAGCTCTTGGGAGGTGTGGGGTGTTATCAAATAATCAACAGGTGTCCTCAAAATTCCATCTGTGTGTATGAGCTCCCTCTCCAAGAGACCGTCTTGGGGGTAAACTAAAATGCAGAGTCAAGCTAATGCCATATTAATTACCCTTAGGTTACTCTAGGTCACGTTCTAAATCTCATTATGCCTGGGCTGGGGAATTTCTAGATTGACAAAGCATGCCTTCCTTCTCCAGTTGTAGCAGTTGCTTAAAATAGGATTAAGGGTGGGGCATCACCAAAATGGAGTGCCCGCCCTGATCCTTCTTCCCAGGTGGAGCAATTGCTTGAGACAACACCAAATCAGGGAACCCTTCTCCCAAGAAGAGCCGGAGATCCTCACTATCTACCTAACAGTGGGGACCTCGAAAAAAGCCCGTGTTACTCAGCTTACTGAGTGTGATATGTTCAATGACAGACCCAGAAAGAGCTGCCTCAGACTAAATTTATGGAGATGATAGATTTTGTTACCTACATCATTGTTCTGGAAGAGGCTATTTTTTGAGATCAAGTGTATTAAGTGAGATTCAACAAAAGAGAAGACTTAAGAATGCTTTGAAGACTTTCAAATAAAAGCTCTTAGCGTCTTAATAGATATCTAATCAGTGTCTGTGAGGTGATTATACCATTTTATGGGAATGTTTTCCCTAAAATACTCTGTTTTGTATTTTATAGTGTTGTGCAAAACCCTTTGTTAATACATACCTCCTGGAATTTACTGTCACATTTAGTAGAATAAAGTAGTCATCTTATACCAAGCTGATGTGTATTTTGCTTATAAGCTCAGTCATTTCAGGAATTTCTATATCTTATATGCTTCTGCAATAAAGCTTGTTTATTTATTATAATCTATACTTGTTTTCATTTTTATTGTAAGCCATTTTATTTTTGAAACACTATCCTTACAAGAAATGACATGCTTGGGTGATTTAATATTTTAAGTCTATAAAAGGGTCTCTTAACTTGGGATGTCTGTGCATGCAGAGGTCTCTATTTGTACTTCAGGGCCGCTGTGATCTCCCTGCAACTGCATACAGAATTGTGTGTGCCTTTATACACTTTTCTACAGAGAGTTTTCACTTGGTTATAAGAAAGACTGAGAAAGATTATTCTTACACGGACTTAATTTTATTCTTTGCCTTATTTCATTCTTTTGCTCGTAGCAAAAGACCACACCATTGACCCAGTTGCCAGCCTTTCATAATCAACTCTGTCTACCATAGTTCACCCTAGTACTGTTCCCTCAGGGGACATTTGCAGACTATGCCCCAGAAATGGTGGCTTGGACTTGATTGTGTTTAGCAGCCTGCGTACTGGATCACAGTTTCCATCTCTGCCCACTCCTTTGGCAGATCTCTGCATCATGGCCTGCTCGCACCTGGATCTGGACATCTGTTCTGCTTTGCTGCAGGTTAAAGAAAAAAAAAATAGGAACTTTGCTATGCCAGCTTTAAGTTTTATAAAGTTTGGCTACATTTACTATTTTTTTAAATAAATAAGTATATTTTGTACTTATATTTTAAACTCCTTGAGGTCTTTAGATGAAAATTTAAAAGAAGAAATCTGAGAAGGAAGCAGTTAGAAAAAAAAATCCTTCTGTTAGGAAAAAAAAAGAAACATATCTATAGTATATTCTACAGAGGAAAACACCCTACTACCCGTATAGGCATTCCTGTCCTTCCGCAACACAGAGGTGAGGTTATGAATTCTATCCAGGCACCCAGCTGGAGGCGATGGGCTGGGAGTTAGCCTTCTTGAATAATGCCCTTTTCCCAAAAGCATGTGTGGTACAGATGTGTTGCTTACCTCTTCGGCATTCATTCTTCCTTTGTCTGATAACACATCCTCAATTCACAATGAGAAACATTCTTTTCCTACTCTCCATCCTCATCGTTTCGTTAGGTAGATAGTTAGGATCTCCAGCTCTTGGGATGAGGGTTCCCTGCTTTGGTGCTGTCTTGAGCCATTACTCCACCTGGGAAGAAGCATAAGGGCAGGCATTCCATTTGGTGTTGCCCCACCCTATCCCATGCAACTGCTATACCTGGGGAAGGAGGGAGTGCTTTATCAATCTGGGAATTCCTAAGCCCAGACATGACAGTGCAAATGAAGTGCAAGCACAGTTCTTTTGTAGAGTTTGTTTTCTTCCCAAGTCTCCCTATCCACAACTCAAAGACTTAGTCGTACAGCTTTAATTTTTGTACATCGCTTTTCTTCCTTCGAGAGTAGCCTCTCCATAACATCAGGATTTTTATGGTGCTCTTTTTAATTCTCTACAACTTCCATTTCTATATGAATCCTTTCATTCTCTCTTGAATAATAACACTGCTCCTGATTTTGAAATAAACTTTTCTTTGATGTTTTGCAGACAAAAGGGCTCAGTAGCAATTTGGCAAAACCACCGCAGCTTTTCTGTACAGTAAAAACTGTTTTTTGGCTTGCTGCATCCTGAAGTAATGCTGAAGGTGACAGCAGCTCTTTCCTGCTGAACACACCTTCTTGGACACATAGCCATCTGAAGGAAGGACTGAATTCATAGGGTGGCACATTTCTGTGTTTGCAGTTTTCTTGTGAACATTTTATGACAATTTTTTGAATTGGTACTGAAGCCCTACTTTGAGAATGATACTGTGCTTCCTGTGTTTAATGGTTTTATGAAGGTGCCACAGCAACAATTGGTTTTAGAAATAGAAATTTTAGGAATTTAGAAATTTTAGAAATAGTTCTGAATACTGATGAGTCTTCCAGCAGCTTCTCCACACTCGCCAGGTTGTCACAGCTTTGAGCCTCCGCCAGGACCTCCTTCCCTCATTCCCAGGAGGTTGCTCTGGAAAGGGGAATCCCAGATGTAGGCTGACCACTTTCCTTGCCTGTGAAGATTGTGGGAGCAAATTCGCCCTCTTTTCTTTTCCACAACCAACAGCCTAGGAAAAAGGAAACAAACCCCACAAAACTTGCAAATCCAAAAGAGGAGGAAGCATTGGCACCCACATTTGGACCAAAGGCCAAAGACTCCACCAAAGGAAGGGATCTCCAGTGCCACCTCTGTCAACAGGAAGGGCATTGGGCTAAGAACTGCCCCAAAAAGAATAGGCCACCTTGGGCCCCTTGTCATCAGTGCCATCAAACAGGTCACTGGGCCACACTCTGTCCTATGGGATCATCCCAAGAGGAGAATCAATTCCCAGACTGCATCATGGTATAACAATGAAGGAGCCTGCTCCCGTCAACCCCCTGGCAGATAACTACTACCTGACTGGAGCCAAGGGTAACCATTCTGGTGGCAGGTAGGTCAGTAAATTTTCTTTTTGATATTTGGGGCTGCCTACTTTGTCCTCCTCACTTACTCTTGAAAACTGAGTACTCAGTTCTGTATGGTTACCAGAGTCTCTGGGGTCCCTACCAAGCAATTCTTTACTCTCCCTTTGCTTTGTTTGTGGGAGGATGTGAACATTGAACATTCATTTCTAGTAATTCCTGCTGGTCCTGTCAACCTACCAGGAAGCAACTTGCTTTTTAAATTGAGAGAGTGGGTTTCTTTCTATGCTCAGGAGGAACCCAGTCTCATAGGTCTCTTAACAGATTCAGAGGTCTCAAGCCAAAGTCAACAAGACGGGAGGAAGATATTCCTGCAGTAGTCTGGGACATTGGTTCCCCTCGCTGAGCCAAAATGGCCCAGCCAGTTATGGTCCATCTCAGACCACAGCAGGGATATCCCCATGTTAAATAGTATCGTTTGAAACCTGGGCCCCTGGCAGGTCTTGAGGCCCTTATAAGAAAATTCCTAGTTTCAGTTCTGTTTATACCTACTTGCTCTCCTTGTAACACACCTATTTTACCTGTCCAGAGAAAGGACAGTACTTACTGATCACTGTAAGACATAAGGGCAGTCAATCAGGAGGTGGTGCCTCTATACCCTGTGGTGCCCAACCCTTATACATTATTCATCAGTCATCAGGCCAGGTGGAGCAAGTTAACCTGCTCACTCTCTGCAAGATGACCCAAGAGACCAGACTTAGTTGGTTACAACTTCTCCCAGTTGATCTTTTGTGTTTACACATTGCAGCAAAAACCTTCCCTGCCCCCTTTTTTTGAGTGCTTTTGAAATACTGTATGGCCGACCTTTTTATTTGATCACTTCTGATTTTGAGTTTCAGGAAATGGCTGGACACCAACACGTGCTTCACATAGCTCAGATCTTGCAGACATTACAAGAACACAAACTACAGCCTAGAGACATTACTTCCCCTAGTCCTCTTTGTCAGCCGGCGGATTTAGTATTCGTCAAACACTGGAAGGATGGTATGGAAAGGTCCTTTTCCAGTCTTACTTTCTACCCAAACTGCTATTCAGGGTTCTAGGGATACCTAACTGGATCCATCATTCTTGGGTGAAGCCATGGAAGGACCAAAATGAAACTCATCTGGCCCTTGCAGTTGAGGATTCCAACATTAAAGACAAATACTTGTGTACTCCCTTGGAAGGTCTCTGGTACCTGTTCAAGTGGACTCCTCCTGCTCTGGCTCCTTCAGATGATTAGTACAAACTGTTTACCCATGGGCAAGACACATTTTGTCCTGGCAAACCAAACTGCATATACCTTAAGGTTTAAGAAAACCTGCTGGATATGCTTGTCCACTAAGTCATGGGGCTTTCCCCAGCTAATGATGTGGGGAATGCGGGGAAATCTTTCTGTTACTATTGAGCCACCTTCCACCATCTCACATATTTGAGGCACCCACACCCACACTTGGATGGTTACAAAAATCCAACAGATCTGGCCTTTTCTCAAGCCCTCACAACCTGTACCCTCTGGGGCCATATTCACTTACCTTAGTAATGTGGCCCAAGACACTTTTCCTATTTGCATTACTCACACTTACAGACAGGGCCCCGATGTGAGGGCTCTGCCCATTTCTCAATGCATACATGATTTTTGTCATCTCCCAACCGCCTGTGAGAAATACTAGTCAGAGTCTTGATTTTTGTAAACTTTGAGTCACCTGTCAGGACCCTGACTTTACTTTTCTTGATCCAAAAAATTACATCTTGACTAAATTTCCCCAGCCTTCAATGCTTTGGACTGCCCTTCCTTCCCTCATGAGTCAGTTTTTTGGAGATGTCCATAACAGGTTAATCCCTGGTGAGCCCGACTAAGGAAACCTCCCATCCCGCCCTTTGGTTCACTACCAAAGCAGTATTGCATTTCAGCCAGGGGTGGGGTTCTCTAATCTTGGAAGATACAATTCTTCATTTGCTAACCGCTTAATCCGTCCCTTATTGGAGCCACCTTAGCAGCCCAGGGAGCTGAATGGCATAGCACCAATTCCAGGGAAGAAGACTAATTGCCACTGGTGAATCAACTCCTGTCCTGTTAGCCAAAATGGAGTTCACCACCCAATTTCCCCTGGAGCAGGGGATATATTGGATGTGCAACACCTGAGCATACTGGGTGCTACCCCTTTACTGGAGAGGCTGCTGATCCCTGGGCCTAGCATATCCAGATATTCAAATTGCCCAGAATTCATCCATCCTGCCTTTCCTGTTACACAGCTGGGGCCATTTACAGCCCAAGCATGTTAGGATTTAGAAAATGACCTAGAGTAACCTAAGGGTAATTATGCCATTAGCTTGAATCTGCATTGTGGTTCACCCCCCCAGGTGGAGCTTGTATATGCAGATGGAATTTTGAGTACACCTGTTGATCATTTGCTAACATCCCAGCTTCCCCCAAGAGCCCACCCCCAGACTGGGCTAATAAAAGGAAACCATCTGAGAACTCAGAGAGTAAGTGAGAGAGGCAGGCCTGTTTTGTTCTACAGTAATGAGCTGCTAGAGTGAAACTGCTTCCTGCCTGTGGTTACTCCATCATATTGGTCCTGCTGGTGATTTTTTTCCAAGATAATAGTCTGGACTTGACACTTTGTGTCTGGTCGTTCTTTGGCCAATAGCACACCAAGAACTGATGGCAGACTGCCCACCCCAACAATTTGACTGAGGTTGACCCTACGCTTAGTTCCCAGAACACAAGCCCATTAGTGTTCTCATACTTCTGGTCACATCGTGACCCAATTTAGGACAAACAGAAGCACATCTGGGACTTTTGTTTAACTACTAGAAGAGAGAAGCTCTTTACTCAAGTTCTTTTCTACCCTGACCCCCTACCACCACCTCTGCACCAGGAACTGCTGATATAGAATGGGATGAACTCAAAAACTCAGGTGAGCATTGGTTTATTCAATGTGTTGAGTCACAATGTTGACTGTCCTAAACAAATCTTTCTCAGACAATAATTTTAATAATATACTCATCAGTGAAGTTATTGTAGCCAAATAGAAAATATGGTAGTGTTACACAAATCTTGAACCTGGGTGAAAAACCCATCTGAGAATAACACCAGTATATGGATCAGAACAGGACTGAGTGGGAGAGAAATAAAACAGGGTCCTGATGCTGTCTTTTGAGCCTCTGTGTCAAATTGCACCTGAAGCTAACTTTACTCCTGCATTATGCAGTTAAGTCAACCATGCGTTCCCTGTTTTTCTTAAGCCCATTTGGTGGGAATCTGTCACATACCGTGGTTGGAGCCCAGCTGATGTAAGAAGGCTAGGTTTAAATCAAACAGTGAGTTTGGAGATACCTGCATCTCTGGAGCCTCCCCCTCACACTCCACTCTCTTTTGGAATTCTTGTCCTGAAGGCACCCAGGGCTTTCAGTTCCCCTTGACTATCTAGATTCCCCCATAGTGATGACCTCATAGTCTTACTATGTCAGGTGTTACCGAAGTATCCAGGCCTTACTTGAGCCACTTGCCCATAACATAATTTGTCCCAATACCTTTATCTCACAGCCTTATTTGGTGATGAGGTCATGTGACCCATTGACTTATGCTACAGGATTATTAGTAGACATAAACTTTACATATTCTCTTACTCAAAAAACATTAACCTTTTAAAAAGGAAGCCTAGTGTCTTAATACGAAATTTGTGAACTTTTTATTCCCTGGGATAAATACACAATAGAAAACCTTATTGAATTAGAAAGTGTTATTTTCATTGGTCTGCTTACATAACTGCTAATGTGACTGAGATCTTTGAGGCATCTGTCCTTGCTTTATTTGTCTTGTATACTCAATGTCTGGTATTTCCCAGAAACTAATAAATACCATTTGAACTACACTTACATATCTCGTTTTTAGATATTAAAATGAATTACTGTTTTTCAATGACATTTGAGAATCTAGCAAAATTTTGGAGATTTTATCCAATATGGGCAGAGTTGGAGTCAGAAAGTCTCTGTGGTACACTTACACAGTCACTACTTTATCTTGTTCTCAGAACAGATATTGGTTAGTGGTGGAAACCAAGGCAGAAACATGGAAAAAACGATATGTTTGTCTGCTGAGAACAGACGTAAGCAATGCTCCAGGTGTCCTTGTATGAACAGTGCCTCTTGTAGAATCGGAGTGAACACTCATGGGTTGTTTATTCTATATTATTTCCACATAAATAAAACTGACCCTCTTGTCTATTGATAAGCAAAGAGATCAAGGTATGAGTTAATGAGGGAGATGAAATGACAACAATCCAAATTATTTCTGTTTAAATGCCTCTTCCTAAGACCGAAGCATCCTAAAGTTGATAAGAACTCTTCACTACATTTCTTCCTTGATAGTAAATTTATTCTTAGAACATTAGGGTATTTTCTGCAATTACTTTCCTTAAATATGTTGCATATTTGAATTCTCAGGCTGTGAACCTTCAAAAATGTTTCCCCACTGAGTTGCTCTCTGGATAACCACTTAGTCTTTTCTATTTTCAAGACTGCAATTGTTTTTCAGTAAGATTGGTCAAATTGAAGTGATTTCAGTTTGCTAAATTACTGTGGTTGATTGGCTCCTTGTTTGGGTATAACTTCTCATTCCTATGAAAACAATAGGCTCTTATTAGGGTCCTTGTTCAAGTTCTCAGTTACCCTGCAGGAAAACTTCAAACAATGTTTCTCTAGATAACCAATCAGTGGGATTTCACTGTTACATCCTACCAGGAAATGAGCTGATGTATCCTGTCTTTTTCGTTTAACCAGTTTGTGAAATATTTACAAGGATCAAATAAATTAATTTCTCCCAAAAATTCCAAAACTATCTTAAGAAATAAAAGAAAGATTTATATGATCTGAAGAGAAATAGAGCTGGAACGCATTCTACTAAGTGAAGTATCCCAAGAATGGAAAAACAAGCACCACATGTACTCACCATCAAATTGGTATTAACTGATCAACACATAAGTGTACATATAAGAATAACATCTACTGGATGTCGGGCAGCGGGGAGGGGGAGGAGGGGACAAGTGTATGCATACACAAAGAGTGCAACACGCACCATCCGAGAGATGGACATGCTTGAAACTCGGACTTGGCGGGGAGGGGGGGTAAGGGCAACATACGTAACCTAAACATCTGTACCCCCATAATATGCTGAAATAAAAGAAAAAAAAAGAAAATGTGAATTTTAAGATTACGAAGCAGAAAAAGTACACATTTGTAGAAGTAACTCAATGTTCTTAACAGAACATATGGGCACTGTTGTTTTATAGCAGACAGTTTCAAAGCCTAGGAGTTTTGTTTAGAAAACTAAATCCAAAACAGTTGATAGTTTCTGTTTCATATTAAAAGCTTTTTTGTTCCTTAAAAAAAAAAAAAAGAAATAAAAGAAGACATTGTTAAATCATTATCAAGCCCATCACAATATACATGGCTTTGTGTCAGACATTTTTCAGAATGGATTAATAGTAGTTTATTATAATTTATAAACTTAAAACCTTACTAGGAAGATAGCCATCTGTTTTTTTGAAAGTGATATTTATTTTCCATCAAGCTTATTTCTATTTTTCTTAAGAGCTTGTGGAAGAACAGCTTAAGACCACTCAATGGTTGTTCCTAGTCATTCAGTGGCCTGAGCAGTTGGAGCAGCAGACCAGGCTTCTGTGGCAGGCAGTTCTCCAGTTTTCAGTGGGGGACTGCTGAATAGGTCCAGAGGGTATCTGCAGATCTCAGAGCAGTCTTCAACTTTAGGTTGAGTAGCAGTGCACCTGGGAGCTGGAGCATTCCATTCACCCTGAGATTCCTCCTTAGTCACAACTTTTTCAGGAGTGGTTAACTCTTCCTTTTAAATCTCTTCAAGATCTCTATAGATGCAGAGATCAGGAATGGTCTCCCATGGGTGCTCATGGGAGATGGTGCCATACATGCACAGAACTTCCGGGGCCTGGATACGCCACATCAGACCCATGAAGTGAGCTCCCTTGCATGGGATAACAGTGTTCACATAACGCAGAGGAGAATCTATGTTACACGTAGTGATGGTAGGCAGGTTAACATAAGACATCTCTATGAGAGGCTGGTGGTCAGCCCTAGGATCAGTAACCGCCAGGAGATGTGGCCCTTGGAAGGCAGCCTAGATCTGGTTAGTGAAAGTCCCAGGAGTGAAGTGACCAGCAATAGGAATGGTTCCAGTGGCAGCAGAAAACTTCAACACAGCCCGCTGGCCAGTATCCCTGGAGGTTATGACACTGACATTAGCTAGGTTTCAATGGCAACAATGGCACAGGCAGACAGCAGAAGCTTCTCCCAGGTCCTCTTCAGAATTATGACATAGGTGCCACCACTTTTCCATTTGTATATGCTCTGTTCCATTTAGGAGTCAAGGTTGGTACCACTGAAAAGGGTTCCTGCTCCAAGGAGTTTGAGGACAACCTCTTTCATTTGCAGGACCTCAGGGGCTCTGGTAATTATGGGTTTCCCTTTATGTCACACTGAGAATCTGTAACAATGTTGTATGGACCCCTCTCTTGGTAGCACAGAAAGCAAACATCTACTTTTAACATAAGGCATTTGTCCCATTTTGTTCCTCTCTGTATCTTGGGCTATCCATGCTTTTGAAAATGTTGATCCTTCTCCGTGTTCAGTCTATTTTAAAATTTAAATGTTCCTCCATAGGAAAAGAAAGAAATTCCATCTATTTCCATACTCAATTTTTTCTGTTTGTTATTATTTTATTTTATTTTTATTTTACATTTTAATTTTTAAAATATTAAGAAGGTGTTTTTGTTGCATGGATGGATTGTATAATGCTGAAGTCAGGGCTTTTAGTGTGTCTATCACCAGAGTAGTGGTCATTGTACCAAATAGGTATGTTTTTATTTATTACCCTCCTCCCACCCACCCCACTCTTTTTTGCCAATAGCTTTACACCACTGTATGACTGTGTATACCCATCATTTAATTTCTACTTATTAGTGAGAACATGTGGTATTTGTTTTTCCATTCCTGAAATACTTTGCTTAGGATAATGTTCTCCATTTCCATTCAAGTTGCTGCAAAAGGCATTATGTCATTCCTTTTTATGGTTGAGTAGTACTCCATGGTGTGTGTGTGTGTGTGTGTGTGTGTGTGTGTGTATGTATATGTGTATGTATGTATATGTGTGTGTATCAAATTTTATTTATCCACTCATCATCAGTTGATGGGCATAAGGTTGATTCCATATCTTTGCAATTGTGAATTGTGCTGCAATAAACATTTGGGTACAGGTGTCTTTTTGATATAATGACTTATCCTTTGGGTAGGTACTCAGTAGCTGGATTGCTGGATGGATGGTAGGTCTTTTAGTCCTTTGAGCCCTCTCCATATTGTTTTCCAAAAAGGTTTTACAATTCATAGTCCCACAGCAATGTAGAAGCATTCTTTTTTCACCACATCCACGCTAATATCTATCTTTTTTTATTTTTTAATAATCTCCATTCTGATAGGGATAAGATGGTATCTCATTGTGGTTTTAATTTGCATTTCCCTGATGATTAGTGATGTTGAACACTTTTCTATGTGTTTGTCGGTTATTTGTCTGTTTTCTTTTGAAAAGACTATTTTGTCCCATTCTGTAGTTTGTCTATTTACTGTGCTGCTAATTTCCCTTGTTGTATAGAAACTTTCAAATTTAATTAAGTCCCATTTATTTATTTTTGTTGCTGCTGTATTTTCCATTTGGGTTTTAGTTACAAATTTTTTGCCTAGACCAATGTCTACAAGAGTTTTTTGTACATTTTCTTCTAGAATTTTTATGGTTTCAGGTCTTACATTTAAGCCTTTATCCATCTTGAATTAATTTTTATATATGGTGAGAGATAGGGGTCCTGTTTCATTCTTTTGCATGCGGCTCTCCAGTTTTCCCAGCACCATTTATCAAATAGAGCATAACTTTCCCCAGTGTATGTTTTTGTCTGATTTGTCAAAGATTAATTGGTTATAGCTTTATGGTTTTATTTCTAGGTTCTCTACTCTGTTCTATTGGTCAGTGTCTCTACTTTTATACCATGATGTTTTTGTTACTATAGCTTTATAGTATAATTTGAAGACAGGTAATGTGATGGTTTTTCATTTGTTCTTTTTGCATAAAATTGCTTTGACAATTTGGGCTCCTTTTTGGTTCCATATGAAGTTTAGGATTAATTTGTCTATATCTGTGAAAAATGACATTGGTATTTCCAAGATTGTTTCTTCTACTTGGTCTAGTCTGTTGTTAAAAGTTTTCTGCTATATTTTGAAATTCTTTAAATTACTCTTTCATTTCCTTAGGTTCTGTTATATCTTTTCTTACATTATCTATCTATTTAGAGAATTTTTAATTCATATATTGATTTTTTTTGTTTGTTTCTTTGTGTTCGTTTTCAACTTTCTCATCAATCCCATTCATCTTATTTGCCATCCATATTCTGAATTCCATAGCTGACATTTCCACAATTTCCCTCAGGTTAGGGTTTGTTACTGGAGACCTATTGTGACCCTCTGGGGGGTGTTGAAACTGCTTATTTTTTCATGTTTCCAAAGCTCTTATGCTGGTTCCTTCTTATCTCAAACCTCTTACAACTCAAGACAGATAAGTACTATTAACCTGTGTTAAAATACAAGTGTTGATGATGTACCCCCAATTAGTATTTTTCCTTGCTGAATAATCACCATTATCCTACAGGGCAGGTAAATTGGCTGCAATGAAATAATTAATTCAAAGTTGGGCCTGAAATTTTCTGTTTCCCGAAATGCTTTTTGAGTTGAAGGTATTGACATCTGTTCTAATTGATTCTATACAACAAAGTAACTTTTATACTTGGATTAATTCATATTAACTTTAACTCCTTTTAATAAAATGATATTGTCTTATTTTTCTACCAGTTGTCATGTTGCAGCTCCAAAATTAGTATTCGGGAATTCGTTTAGTCTGTACTTGATAAGTATTTTTATTGCCACTTGATAATATTTTATGACTTAATAAAGTACAAATAATAATGTTATAAAGAAAATGCATGCTTAAACAAATGAAAACAAGAAAATTTTAGATGTTGGAAAATTTTCATAAAATAATTAATACAATTTTTCCCTTTTTCCTCTTGAAAGTAATCCTGTCAAATGTTTTATAGTTCATTAATTCTGATTCTGTTATAAATTTATAATTTGCCTCTTTCTGAGTCAAATAGAAAAAAAGAGTTTTCCACATCTTTTTAAACATTTTTTCCCAGAGAAAATAATACCAATGTAGCATTAAGATAAATGAGTCTGTGACTAGTTCCATGTCTGTAGTGCTATGATAACGTGGAGCCCAAATCTCTTGCCAAAGTTTGCTGCTGCTATTGTATGGTAGAAGCAAATGAAAATCATTTTCTTTAAATATATTCAAGCCACAGTCATTTAAAAAATGGAATTAGTTTTTTAGCTTACAGCCAATATTCACCTCATTTTAACTAGGAAAGAAAGAAAATGAGAGAAGAAAGAAAGAAAGAAAGAAAGAAAGAAAGAAAGAAAGAAAGAAAGAAAGAAAGAAAGAAAGAAAGAAAGAAAGAAAGAAAAAGAAAAAGAAAGAAAGAAAGAAAGAAAGAAAGAAAGAAAGAAAGAAAAACTATTTAGGTATGTTTCAAAGCCCATGAAAAGAAACATCTATTTTTCCTAAAAACTTATTATCTTAACCATCATGAAAAAAAAATTGCAATGATTTTTCTATGAGTGCATAAAAGAAAGGATACTTTTCTCTTTGTAGTAGTGGTTGGTGATTCTTGTTAATTCATAAATTTGCTTAGGAAGTATGGCTTTCTTTAAATGTTAGCATTCCTATGCATTTGATATTTTATAGATAAGTGAAACCTTTATGTATCACGTATAAGAGAATTTTTTCATTTTAAAATTTCACAAGACAAGGAATATTTTACTATTCTGTTTTAGAAGATAAAATGTAGGGGCTATTTATTGTGTTATATTAGGAATACAGTCTATGTTGGAGAAAAATAATGTTAATACATCAAAATGAAAGCTGTATTTGGTTTTCATTTTGTCTTATGCCTTTGTCTCATTGTTATGGTCTCTATTAGTCTAGGTTTGTTAATGTTCCAAATATGTCCAATTTAATGGTTTTACTCCTCATGAAAATAATTAGCCTGTGACACTATTAATTCCTATGAATAATATGGTCAGATAATTATAAATGCCTGTTAATATGTTGAAGAAGATTTTGGAAGTAATTGCAATTCAAAGTGTAGAAACATATCTTTCTGAAAATTTTCATGGTATTGGATAACAATGGTTTCTTCCTATCTTTCGAATATCTGCCAAAAATATGAGGAAACAGTAGTACCATATTTACTGAAGTGTGAATCCTTTGAGTCTACCATTTCTATGGCCCATGATGGTGAATTAAACATATAATTAGATAGAAAAAAATAAGCCCCAATGTTCAATAGCAGAGAAGATGACTATAGTTAGCAACAATGTATTGTACTAATATTCCAAAGTAGCTAGAATATAGGACTGAAAGTGTTACCAAAACATAGAAATAATAAATATTCAAGATGATGGATATGTGAAATATCCTGACTTGATAATTATGCATTTTATGCATGTAACAAATAGTGACATGTATCACATAAATATGTAAAATATCTTGTATCAATAAAAAAAGAGTATAATTCAACAAGAAGACATAATAATTCTAAATATATATGCACCTAACTCAGGTGCACCCAGATTCATAAAGCCAATCCTACTTGATCTAAATCAGCAAGAAAAAGTCAAACAACACCATTAAAATGTGGGCAAAGGACACGAACAGAAACTTTTCGAAA
>RJWJ010024796.1:0-24518 GCA_004363605.1 Indri indri | reverse complement strand
TAAAATAACTTATGTAAGGCCTAAAAATGGATGCTGAGGCAGCAACTATATCGAATTTACGACAGTAAGTATATATATTCATATATATGAATATTCACACATAGTATTCAGTGTCCCCCATTTCTAACCACTTTTAGTGCTAATAAAATGAATTCCTGTGATGTGCAAGTCATGTTTTCCCATGAACCTAACATCCTATCTTAATTTACTTGATTTTATTGATTTCACCTGAGATTTAAGCAGTCTTAGGTAGTAGTCTATACACTCCAGCCATTCATCGACATTAGTGTCACAAAAGACAGGAACTATTCTCAAGAGGACAAGCATTTAAATGATTTTTACTCCATTACCTTTTGTTGTTTTTGTTCTTGCTGTTATTATGATAACCTCTGCATGAATCAGAAAGTAAACACTGATAAGATATTGATATGTCTGCACAGAGAGAAAAGGCTGACGTGCATATTCTTTAGGAAGAATTCCAATTGCTAAAAATCAGTCACTGTATGTCTAAAATCCATGCTGATTGTTGTTTACTATTTTCTATCTATAGAACAAGATTAACAGATATGCTCTAAACCATCAAATGTACTAAGACTTGCCCTGTTTGAAGGTCTGCTGTTTTTTTGTTTAATTTTAGAAAGCATTTTCAGTCATACACTGTTTTCTATGACTTGAAAATATTCCCTTAATAATTTAGCACTTTGGAGGATAAACTCTTTAAGGGAAACATTGTGAAACACCTTGAAATGGACAAAAAAATATATTTACTGAATGCCTTGTCAAGCACATTCTTAGGGGTTATCTATTTTTTCATTACCTTTAAATTGTCTTACAATCCTATAAATTGTAAAAAAAAAATGAATAATGCAAATTATTTTCATACATAGAAATATAAATTAGTTATTTGTCTAGTGGAGTGTAATTAATTATTGTCCTGGACAGACTGAAATTCATTTCAGCATTTCTTATCTACATAGTTTTGTTGATACTTTAAATTCTCCTTTGAACTCATTGTAATATGTTAATGGTTTCCTGGTTAATAAGTTAAAAAAATCTTTGGTACATGTTCATGTTATATCTATATGGAATTCATGATCGTGCTTTTTAAAAAATTATCCTTTAAAAATTTAACGGACAGGAGAACGAAACAGTGGGAAAGCACTAGGTACTTTGGATTAAAATAACTTTGACTTATTATGCTACCCTGGGTAGTTATGGAATCCCTCTTAGCCTTGATTAACAAGGAATAAAAAGTCACTTCATATTTTCAGGGTAGATCTGTATATATAGCATCAAACCACAAAACTCAGGACTATTTATGAGGATTAAATATAGACATGAAAGTCAAAGTGCTTCTTTACTGGCCCCTGTGAGTCTTAGTCAATGTGCTGCTACATTGAAGACACTATTACCTATCTGAGGGGGTTATTGTGAGGACTGACTGACATAATATATATAAAGAACACAGCACAATATTTGGCACCAAGTACTACTCAAACTATTAGTCACTTTTACCTTTGTAAAGGGTCATATGACTAAATATTGAAAATATTACATTTCTTTTACAAATATGTACACGTGTGTATATACATGTGTGTATATATTTTTATATATATATATATTTTATATATATATATATATATATATATATATATATATATATATATATATATATATAAAAGCACCCAATAGAGCTAACTACTTCTTGACTGGAAGAACACCACCTTTTGAGAAGCCTATCAAAGGCATTAACACTAATGGCTTTATTTTTCACAGGTAGCTAAAATGTGATCAATACTGTATGCCAAGCTCTGTGCTAAGAGCTTTACATGCATTCTCTCTAGTGATCCTTTCACAACCACCTTATAAGGTAGCTCCTCATAGGTGTATTAAAGTGGTTGCCCCATTTTATAGATGAAGAAGCTCACAAAATGAGTGCCACGAACATGAAATGTGGCTTTAATACTTCAGTTCAAGCGCTGAAAATGGGGCACATGTTTTGTGTCACTGAAAAGTTAAGAGGTAAAATATCTGGAAGTGTCATGTAAAAATTACCCCTATCCACTAAGCCAATAACTCATTAGTTTCAACTTGAGTTAGGATTTTGGGTGGCTCCCTTCATCACCAAGTTAGGCTTTCTTTGGGATCAACTCTGATGATCTCGATAGTTGGCCTTTTTCCTTGTATCCCTCTACTTTTGAACTTCAGCTCCTTGCTTCTAATAATATATTTCTTTTAATTCTGAACACTGCTACAGTTTCTGGGTTTAATACTTGTGAAGTGCCTGCACAGTTGGGCTTTCTTTGAAGCAGAAGCAGACAGCTCAGAAACTGTCCTAATGCTTAAGGTACTCCCTTTATCCATGCATGCCTCTTTCTGAGGGTGCCTGAACTTCGACAACACATAGCACAGCTGCCATCTGGTGGGCATACACAATAATTTCACCACTCCACCTTGAGACCAGAGACCCTGAATTCTGGTAATACATTCCCCTGAGTACAAGAGCCTGGCTTCCCTTCTTGACCCCTTCAGGCACTTTATCTCTAAAACAAAAGCTAGGTCTGTAAAACATTCATAAATTTCCTCTAAAGTTTCACATACTCTTCTAAATTTGACACGTACAAGATTTTTTAAATACAAGTCTTACAAAAACATCCGTTGAATGCTTGTAAGAAAAAATCACCTCCATAGACATTTTAAAAAGTGAAATAATACTTTGCTTTCATAAAACACAAAAAAACTTAGTTCTCTCCCTCAGCATATTTGCATATCTTTCTACACATATGGATCTGAAATTAATAAGAGGTAAAGAAAGAATAAATGCCTTCAAAAGCACGTCTTATCCATTCACCACACATTTACTAGATGCTTATCATGTCCCAAGTAATATGCCAGTTCTAGGATGTAAATATGAATAAGATGTGGCCCTAGATATCAGAATTTAATGCACATGAACATGTTCATTTTAAATAAAAAGTATGTTATACAGTCATGCATTACTAATCCATGATTGTCACTCCAGATTCTTTTACCCAATTATTCTGTTGACCACCAAGGACATTGTTTGATCTAGTATTATTGCCAAAAACCAAATACTGCATGCCAAGTTTTTCTAAACCTCCTGGTTTTTATGAGCAATTTCCTCAATCTCCTTGGTATATCAAATTATCACACTTTCAAAATTTAAAAAAAGTAATAATTTCCTTATCTCTCTGCTTTAGGGAATGGGTGCTAATTTTAAAAAATACTTTATCCTTTCTTCCTCACATGAAAAAAAGAATAAAGATATAGTAAAAAGAGCACTGATTTTCAGCAAGAAGGATTGGGTTCAAATCCTGACATGATACCTATTGTAAAGTAGTGATGAAAGTACTTTACCTCCCTCCTCCTAAGTTATCTTGTCTATCAAAAAGGGGGGAGTTGTAATAAAGCCAAATTCACAGTACCCTCTGAGGAAGGATAACATATAAAAAAAAACCTGTAAGTCTACCATAGTCCCTGGTACACAATAGGCACAAAATTAATGTGAATCCTTTTTCCCTTTTCTAGAACTTCTCCAAAATTTTACGCTCTGTTATTTCAGTACAATTTCTCATTGCTCACTACAGACTTACATAACACTATAACTCCCATATTTCAATCAGAAGATAGCATCGCAATGTAGAAAAAGCATACTCTGTGTAGAGGTAGTCTTCAGCTGATAAAGTAGCAATTCATAATTTTTTATGAATTTATGATTCATGCTGAACTGTAATTACCTTTTGTTCCTTAATGCCAAATTTATGTTATTTTAGCAACTCCATGTGTGGCTGGCTCCAAGAATGTTAATCATTCTACTTTGAGTCAGTTGTAGACAACAGACATAAATTTCCAAGTTTTCTAAGACTTGTTTCTATACTATCATATAGTCATGGAGTGGAAGGAATCTTAAAAGGTTTCCTGTTTAACTCCCAGGAAATATACTACAATTATTCAAAACAATTTATGGTGGATAGTCAAATTTATACTTCTAGGCAAAAATATGTTACTTATATCTAATAAAGTATTTTATTAATGCAGGTGTATACAGAAGGAAATCTGTCAAATTCTTCACAGTAATTCTTTTTCAACTTGAAGAGAATTTTAAACTCACCATTTTTTTTCTTTTCCAGGTTAAATCATTCCAGCTCCTTTAATTTTCTTTCACAGAGCATCCTTAAATTTTTTCCCTATTTTTTTCCAACCCTTTTGGATTTCTTAACATTTTACTAATGTTTAAGAGATTATAATTTCTATAAAAAGTATTGGAGAGGTAGCTAAGTGGTGGACCACCTTTTTCTAATCATGAGAAAATGGTAAATCCTGTCCCATGGAAGTACCTGCAACTTTATATTAGACAGATGTTCTGAGGGAACTTAACTTCACACATTTGGCACAATAAACTATGAGATTGTTGTCGAGATTTTACAATCAGACCTTTTAAGTAGTTAAAATTAATAAACAAAGTACTTTGAGACTATGTCTATTCCATTTATTCACCAATAAGTTCAATATTTTATACCAAGCAACATAAAAAGACAAAATTCTTGTCCTTAGCATATTTTGATTCCCTGGGCAAAAAGTCATATAAATTCAGAACAAAACCACGCAGAAACTTCCAAAATAACAGAATAGAAACTGAGTCTGTAATTGTTGGAAAAATGAAAAACAGAAAAATGATGAAAGTCAAATTGATTTTATCCAAGGGTAAGTTTTCTTAGGATAAGCTTATTTTGAAGAAGTGGGAAATTCTTAGAGGTTATCCAGACCATATCCATTCCATGTGCTTCATCTTATTATCAGGGGAAAAATGTATTGACAGAGAAAGGCTGTGCTGATATTGAAATTATAAATTTTCTTATTCATTACTGCTTTCAAGATCAGTTAAATTTAATTGGTTTTCCTCTTCCCAAAAGCAAATATTTTCACCCTCAAAAATATAAAGCATTTCTAACATATTTCTGTTGCTAATATTTAAAGATATCTCAACTTGGCAAATATCTAACAGGCAGGCTTGACCAAGCATTTCAAAAGAGAAATGATAGTTGATATTTTCTCTTACTACTTGGTTGAGATTTGTTCTTGAGCTCTGAAATCTATTATCTAATAAGTTGTTATTCTCATCGACTGCTTGAAAGATTTCATTTGTCCATCTGCTGGGGTCTTGTTTATTTGAATTTACATCACCCACAACTAACAATGATATGTGCAAGAAATTCACACAAAACCTTTTCTTTAAAAATGATTGAAATTTCTTTAAATCACCTTCTTCCACTAACTCTAAGAAATTAATTCTTTTTCGTTTTCTTTTATCCATCAAGTCAAACATATAATTGAAATAAAGTTGATCAAATATATCCCCAATGGCATTATCAATAAATTCTTTTCTCATATCTGCTTCATTGTTCTTATTCCTGAACATGTTTTTGTTTGACTGCAGTAAATATGGGTGTGTTTTCATCCACAAATGAAAACCCAAGGAATTTTCAATGTCAGATTCTTTGCGATATGCAAATCCTCGGTCTTCCTCATTGACAGGTTGGATAGTAACAGTTAATATTGGGCAATGTTGACCACAAAGAGCATAGAGTTTATCCAAAGAGTCACCTTCTTGAAGTGCACCATGAATTGCATTACTGCCAGGCAATGGCTGGTTTTTAATAGCATCATCAGAGACAGGATGTACTTTGTTACCAGTAGGTGTAAAGGCATGAGTGACAGATGTACATACTCTTTCTGACTGATGATTACCCTTCTCCTCTATATGGTGATTTGGTATTCTCTCCTTGGCACAGGCTCTATTGTGAACATCTAGTAAATCCTCATGAAAAGGCTCAGAGTCACTAGCATGAGGCATGTTAAAGTAATTGCATTTTAGTTCAAGGGGCTGAGTCAGTTCCTCCAGTTCTGAAGAGGATAGTTCAGCCATGGTCGGGCCTGGGGCCAAATTTCCAAAATGTGAATATGGTACCTCATTGCTGTTATTATCAAGTAGGGTATCAACTGATGTGGTGTCTCCATTGCCACACATGCCAGGATTTTCAGATGACACCCTTAGCAAGTGATTTTCTTTTAGGAGCCATTTGCCTTTGTCAATCAGTACTCCTTCCTCTATGTCTCTCAGGATTCTGTTATGATCATTTTGTTTTGTACCAGATTCTACAATGTCACCCCTATAATAATTGTTCCTCACATCACTAATATCATGTTTATCCTGTCTTTCCTCCCAGAATTCCGGCAGCATATGTGAACTACTAGATACCTGTTCAGAAAAGCCAAATGACTGACCTTCAGAATCATAAAGACCTGCTTTCCTGGCACTCTGAAATTCCACGGAATTATAAGGGTAAACCTGAGATTTGTGCGCAGAACCAGGAAAAAAAGATGGTTTAATAATCTCTGCTTTACCATAAAGTTTTTCTATTGCCCTTCTAACAAATCCCATATTGTTTTCTTTCTCTTGGGCAAGCTCACCACTGTCACTGAGGTCATCACTGGATATTTTACATGGCTGCTCACTGTCACTGTCTGGTCTATAGTCTGACAAATCAGAAGTCACTGGAGTTTTGAAGCATCTTTTAAAATCAAGAGAGGACTCTGAATAACTCCCAGTTTCCATGCTTTTCACCACCATTTTTACCCTCATCTTAGTTTCTCCTTCATTGGTCTCCTTTTCACTATTTAGTTTAGAATCATAGCAAAAAACTAAAGATGGTGGTGTTGCCAGACTCTCATTGATTGTCTCGCAAATTACACCATTCTTTCTTTCTTCTTTTATAATGTTCCTACTAGAGATGTTTACCAAGTCCAAATTTTTACTAGCCTCTAATTCTTTTTGGATTAATTTTTCAGTAGGTTGCTCTCCTGCATTTACCTCTGTGTTAAAGATATCAGGGTCCTGGTTTTCTAATTCTTCAAAAGATTCCAATTCTGAAATGTTTCTTTCACTTGAAGTCATGCTGTTGGTTATTGAGCCTGGTTCTTCAGAAGTCCTTGATTCTTCCTTATCAAAGGATGTACATGCATTTTCATCCTGAAATTTCTTTAGTGAACAATTTTTAAATTCATCTAGAGAACTATGTTTCTTATCAAATTCCATTTCAGTTTCACTTAGCAAAATGCCACAGGGGCTTAAATTAATGACATTTTGATGTGACACCAATGTATTAAAGCCATTTTTACACCCAGGGTCCGACAAAATATTTAGGTCTTTCTGAACTTTGTAACCTCTTTCTAACCCTTCAGTTAATTCGAAGTTATCAGTACATGTGTTTTCTTCGGAATTTAAAAAGTCAGTGGTATTGCAGACTTTGACGGGAATATAAGTTTCTTCAATTGGGCAAGATGCCTCACAGACAAGGTTCTCCTTTTGAGCACAGGCCTTATGGGAAGACACAGTATCAGTAAGTGAACAAACCTCTCCTAGGAAACAAATATTCATGGAGGTCTGATCCATGGCATAACCATCACTAGGGAAAAAAATGTCACTGGGGTTACAAGTCTCTTTTGGAGGATAAGTCTTATTTACAGAGCATATCCCACATGGAGAGCAAGTCATCTCCAAAACACAGACTTCAGGGGCACAGCCCTCACTGGCAGAGTTGCCTCCATCCAAAGAGGAGATTTTCTGTGCTCTTTTGTTTTCATTGCATTTAGGAACTCTCTGAACGCTGGCTGTGGAATAATTTGCAGAAAGACCCATTGGAACCATATCTTGTTCTTTCTCACTTAGTCCAAAGTGATCTGTGGTTGACTTCACTAAATTGGCAACAGCAGCCTTCAAGTCATCAGATTCCTCTGTGATGGCAGTGTGCTTTATAACCTCCAACAATGCAAGTATTTCTGAAGATCTGTTGGTAGTCTTGTGAGTATCACCTTCACAGAAGCTATTCATACTTCCCTTTAGGTTCAGCACTAGGAGCCAAGCCAGAAGGAGATTAGTGGGTGAATTATATATTGCAGAAGGAAAGGTAACATCTGCAAGAGAACCTGGCATTTGAACAAGTCCATTCTGAGTCTTGTGAATACCAGAAACTGAAGCTTGCAGTTGGCGAAGCAACAGGACCAATAAGAGGTCTTTTGGAGTGTCCTCTTCCACAGGATCTACTTGAATGGCAACCTCTACACTTTGCCCCTTTCTAGCTTGGTTTGTTTCTTGGTAAACAAGGTTTATCTCTGGTCCTGATTTTTCAGCAGATATGTGACTTTTAGTATTATGATCCTTAATAGCTGACTGTGACAAAGTATGACATTCATGCAGGGAAATCAAGTAAGCATCATTCAGAGACCCAACCTGGCTCTCACAGAGATCACTGGCAAGTTCTTCGCCATTATGTTTGGCAATAAGACATTTACTTCCCTCTCTACATAGATGATCTCCCACCAAACTGGCATTTTTAGTTATGCACTTATTACCTCCCATACCAAAATTATTTCTTTTTCCAGAACTTGTAAGGGGGTTATTCCCTGGAAAATCACTATTGTTAGAACTTACCAGACTTCTTTCATTTTTGCATAATCGAGCTGATTTTCCAGGTTTTAAAGTTGGATATGGATTTATGTTCTGCAACCAACTCTGTATATACTTTTGAATTGAATGATGGGCAATATCCTCAGGAAAATCAGCTTTTTTCAAAGAAGCTAAGGAATTTTCCCTGGTTGTAGCATGTTGTTTACTGACAATAACACCTGATTTTAATTTATCCTCTTTTTGTTTTTTCTGGCCTTTTAAAGTTATGTGTGAATCATTAACTTTTGAAATTAAACTCTGGGTTGTCATTCCTCTCAAGTAACCAGATGTCTTTTCTGCTTGAGAAGCTTTGGGTTTTTGCTCAAAGAGGTTAAACACATGAAATAAACTCTGATTTTCAAAAGTACTTTTACAATATTTAGATTCATTGTAGGGAAACACTTTATCTCCTTGACCAATTTCTCTTTTTTTAGGTCCTCCTACGCTTACTTTCTTTTGTGGTCTGGATTTTCTTTTAGCTGAAAGTCCTTGAACCTTAGGATTATGAGTAGTATTTAATTTATTTCTATGGAAATTCTTGGAAATCATGGTATTGAGATTACTTTTGGAACAAAGATGATTTGATTCAATGACTGTATCATTTTCCTGGAGGTCTTCCTCACAAAGTATCCCTCCTTTAAGGAGACTGTGTGAATCCCGCAATATGGTTTCTTGCGCAATTCTACGTCCTGTGTTTATTCTCTCTTTCTTATTGGGGATTCCTTTGGTTGTAACCTGTCCTTCCTGATACCTAGAGCTTATTATTTGCTGTCGAGACTTCTTTTTCTTTTTGCTCGCAACAGAAGACAAAATCTTCTTTTCATTTTTTGGAAGTTTTGTTAAACCACACTGAGCAAATTCATTAATTAGTTTGTCAATTCCTGTGGTGACAGTAGAGGACGCTGCTGAAGCTGGAGCCTCAGAAACACTTTTGTCAGTTCCAGAGTTGTTACTTGAAGAATGAGCTGCATCTGCTGAAATAGGACTGAACCTATCACTGGTGTTATCATAAGTTCCAAAGTTCTTAATATCAGTTCTGTTGTCTGATATTACACTATCAACTACACCTTCCTCCACAATTGAATTCTCTGATACAGCTGATGACAAGCCATTATTATGGGACATCTCTAACACCTTCTGACTTGTAACTTCTATAACACCAGCACTTATTGCACTTGACCTGAGCAGTCTGCTTTCCTTTTTTCTTTCTAAAGATGACTCCATCTGCTCATTGTTACTGATCTGAACAAGTACTGGTTTGTTAGATACTGATGACATTTTACTACAAGAATGTGTGAACGTGTGGTACTCAGATTTGTTTTCCCCACCTTCCCTTTCTTCGCTATAAGAAAACTGTCCAATCATTTTCTCTTGAACCTCAGTTTCAGATACTAAGGTCATACTCCCTATCACAGATTTCTTTTGTTTCACTCTCCTTGGTCCAGGTGTAGGGGGCCTATAAAAATGATGCTTCACTTGATCCTGACTTCCCCGGATGATATCTGTGTCCATAGCAGCATTCTCCCAACTAGCAGAACTGCAAGTTTCAGCCTCTTGATCTGTCATTTGAGTGTTAAACTCTTCTGCCAAACTGCCCTCTTGATTATAGCCTTTCTCCAGAGGTGAGACATCTGTAGACAATGAACATGCTGCAAGCTTTAAACCAGATGATCGACTGCCTATTCTTCTGGGAAAACTCCTTATCTCACTCTTTTCATCACTATTAGAAAGATCAGCTTTACTGAGAGTGGTTGTCCATTTTATGGTTTCCTCCTCTTTTATCTTGAATCGAACTTTCATCTCAACTGTCATAGTGCCATCCTGATTAAAAACAATTGATTTCTCAATATCATCTTCAGAAGGATATATTGATAAATTCTGAGAATCATTTTTTTCTAAGGTCAAGTAATGTTCAGGAGCAAAAGAACAGTCTGAGCAGCAATCATTATTATGTGTTTTGTTGGAAGAAACAGAATAAATCTGGGACTTTGGGCTTGAAGGCATATGTATACTCACTTACAAGATTTTAAGAGCAAAAGATAGCGACATCAAAATATAATATGGAAGGCAGAGAAGTTATAAACATCCAATGGAAAAGGCAGCAAAGAAAAAAGAGAAAAAAGGAAATAATTAGTATGAAACATATTTTCTGTACTTCATGGTAAAATATTATTGGTATGTTTCTGAGCTCTAGATATTTAATGGTTATTTGAGAAAACTTACTATACTACTGGTACATTTCTTCAAACCACTCTTAAGACTTACACTTCTACTTCAATGAGGAGATTCACAGAATTTTCATTTTAACAAGTTTAATAAGGTAATTTTAATTAAAAAATATAAAGTAGAAATTTCTAAGGATTCTATCAAAAATAAAGTTTTTTTGTAGGTTTTTGTTTTGTCATTTTGTTTACTAATACTGAAACTGGAGTCTAAGCAGGTACTGCTTACCTATTCAAACAAGGCAAGTAACAATTTATGGTGGTATTTATTTTCCTATCTCCACATATCCAAGAGAGACATCTATAGCTTTATGAAATCAGAAACATTTTTAGAATTTAAGACTGGATTAATAAAGGAATAACTATTAATTTACTATTCACTTTGTATAATCAGTTCAGCTGATTTATTATAGGGCACAAAAGAGAACAGAGTTAGACATAAGTCCAGATATTAGTTATCTTTTTAATGTGAATCTTTAGCATTAACCATGGCACTCTTGCCCCTTAAATTCAATCAAATTCCTATCACCAGTCTATACAGATTCGCACACACTCGCCATCAGGTAAACATCTCTAACATTTCAGAGTAAAAACCTAGATATATTTCTTCTTATTTCTGCTACACTTTCACTGAAATTGTAAATAAAAAATGTCTCACTCCTAATTTTTTGAAGTAAAATGTAAAAAAGCCCTGATTCCCTGAAGTTATCAAAAATCATGCTTAACAACCTATATCAGACATAAAATAATAAAATCATTTTAGTAAAATGACCAAGGTGAAATAGTACTACCACATGTATAACATATATTTGGCAGCCTAATGCCTACAAAATAGGAGCATTAATAATTATCTATTGAATATATCCACGAAGTAATTAAATGACAACAATAAATGATAGTAGAGTTCATATTAGCAATAAGGGATTAATACTACTTAAAATACAAATGCCCCCATGTCTAAAGAGAAAAAAAGTTAAAACTTAAGTATATGCCTGGCACAGTGGCTCATGTCTGTAATCCTAGCAGTCTGGGAGGCTGAGGCGAGAGGACCCCTTGAGGTCAGGAATTCGATACCAGCCTGAGCAAGAGCCATCTCTACCAAAAAGGGAAAAAATTAGCCAGGCATGGTGGTATGTGCCTGTAGTCCCAGCTACTCAGGAGGCTGAGGCAGGAGGATTGCTTGAGCCCAGGACTTTGAGGTTGCAGTGAGTTATGATGATACCACTGCACTCTAGTCCGGGTGACAGAGCAAGACTCTGTTTCAAAAAACAACAACAAAAAAACACTTAAGTATAAACTGCACTCAGTACTTTAGCAAAGAGCTAAAGTTTGCCATGCCTGCATAGGGAATTTACAGCCTTGGGCCTCAAGAGGCCCTCTTCCTCACCTATCCAAAGGATAATGCCACATCAGTGCAACAGAACCTAAGCAATTATCAACCTAAATTATTGTTAAGCAGCATGAATTGGCTGCACAAAACTTTTTTTAATAAAGAAAAAGTGGATTTAAGGACCTGTGACTTTTACAGGAATAACTGCAGAAGGTGGAGTATATAGCATAAATTTGAAAAAACACAGTCACTCTGCTAACCTGTGGAGCTCAGCTATGAATGCTGAGTGGTATTATTTAGAGAAAACTTTGTAACTACCATGGGTGTCGCTCACAGAGATTCCATAGAATTCCTCTCCAAAGCAAGAAATGCTGGGATTTTTATTTAATTATGTATTTTATGCAAAAAAAACACAAAAAAAAAAACATGCCCCATCAATTTAAACAGATATATCATTGACTGATCTGGAAAAGTCTTAAAAAATTATCAGATAATCTGTATGACTCCTTTCATCTATAAATATAACCAATATCAATTGAGAATGTTTTTAATCCTCTTGTATTTTCTCTTCTGTGATGAAGGAAATTGGTCTTTGTTGTTGAGGCAAAAAAAAAAAAAATCTCAAGGCTAAAAATATGGGCTATATATTTATAAGTGACTTACTCTTTCTGCTTTCTGACCTCGCATTTCCCTTGCGGTGCACACGATGAGAGATCCCTGGTAATCTAGCAGGAAGCAAGTACTTTTGGATGTCATAATTTCCCGGTTTAAATGGTTCCCTTCCTGCTGCTACCACAGCTCCAGAGCTCAGGATTACCGCCTGGAGACTGGAAACCTAAAAGAAACCAGAGTCATGATCCTTGCTTGGGCAAGTTTTGTTTTTTCCATAGGATAATTTTATAACTTTGAATCAATTCCACGACTTCCCAGGCTTTAAAGAAATAATCACCAAGCATTTTCTTAGGCACCAATGATGCATACAGTGGAAATACCAAATATGGGGGACTGAAGGGGATGTCAGCTACATACTTCTCTAGCAGAGATCCCAGGAAAATGCTTTCTCTTTCTAGGAAAATACCACTCTTGGCCACTCCTTTTCAAAAAATATTCTTGATATTGATTCAGTGTCAAAACCTTATATACTCGATGCTCAGAAAACAGAATGGGGGAGGGAGTGTGGGAGAAAGAAGAGACCCCTGTCCAATTCTGACCAGGAAACAGATTTCGTTCGCGGGCTCACAGAATACAAAGGCGCGCGCGCGCACGCGCACACACACACCAGAATTTCCCCGGGACACATACATACATACACACACACACACACACACACATACACGAGGACTTCCCCAGGACACGGACACACACACGCACACAGGAACGAGGGCTTTCCGGGGGCCACCATTCACATCCCGCACAAACCCATAGGGTGCCCAAAGGGAGCTCAGGTGTGAGAAGCCCCCAGACCGCTCACCCTCCTTCCGTCTGTGGTGTACAGTTTGACCACCGGGCACCGCATGACCAGCGTCAGGTGCTGCAGAAAGGCCTCGAAACTCTGGGTGACCCTCTTTCTTAGAAGAATCGCGCGCCTAGTCTTCTGGTCGCCGTTCTTGAAGACCACGAGCCTCCGCGGGCCGCGGGGCACGCCGGGAGCTGCGGCAGCGGGGAGGCTCGGCGCGTGCGCATGCGCGCTGACTGCCCGGCTGCTGAGCCAGGGCCGCGGGCGCTGACGGGCTTTATCCAGGTCGACAGGCTGGACCTTCCTGCCGTGGGAGCACAGGTAAGACTCGCCGTCCTCCAGGTCCTCCAGGCGCGTGATGCTGTGCCTTCCCCGAGGGGTGCTGATGTTCCTCACTCCAAAAGGTAGGGGCACCTTTCCGGACAAGTTATCCAGCAAAGCATCAAAGGTCTTAAAGGAACGAGGGTTGACCACCACCCTAACCCCGCCGAACTGGGGGTCTCCGCTCTTGTAGAAGCTGATCCGTTTGGCCACAACAGGATGAGTTACGCTCAAATGGCGAGAGGAGGGAGCTTGACCTTCAGAAGAAGTAGGATGAATCGTAGAAAAACTAGTAGAAGGGGTTTCACTCATTTTGGCTGTGACCTGGAGAGGAAAGAAAATTGTTCATCTCCTGAATAACAGCACGATAGAGGGTACACAGTAATGCAAGTGCATGCTAAATATAATTGTAGACATTCAGGATACTCCTGGGAATTTATTCTTTCATTCATATATTCATTCGTTATACCTGTCAATTTTGAAAGATAATTTTAAGGGACTTACAATAAAAAGACATAAATGAAACAGTTAAATAAGGATATTTATAATTTAAAAATTAAAAACAACCTACACATGTTATAATACATAGGTAAATAAATTATGACATATATACCCATGCAATGGAAAGCTATGCAACCATTGAATACAGCTTTATAAATCTGTATTTTTGGCATATAAATATGATTGTGACATACTACTAAGTGAAAAAGCAGCTTATAAAACATATGCCATGCCTTTGCTTTATATGGATATAGTCATGTATGGCTTAACAATGGAGATACATTCTGAGAAATGTGTCATTAGAAGATTTCATCCTTGTGTGAACATCACACATCTCGGTTTGAACCTACACAAACCTAGATGGTATAGTCTACTACATACCTAAGCCATATGATATAGCCTGTTGCTCCTAGGCTACAGCATATTCCTGTACAGCATATTCCTCTACTGAGTACTATAGGCAATTATAACACAATGGTAAGTATGTATCTAAACATATCTAAACATAGAAAAGGTACAGTAAAAATACAGTATTATAATCTTCTGGGACCACCATAGTAAATGTATTACGTTGTTGACCAAAAAATCATTATGTGGCACATGACTGTATCATGGGGATGGGAAAAAGTCCAGAAATATAAACAGACTGGTGTTGATGGTGGTTAACTCTGGATGGCAGAGCTATAGATAATATTTGTGTTTTTAATACGTTGCTAAACGTTGTGAATCTTTAAAATTAACAAGTATTATTGCACAATTTAAAAAATAGCAAGAAGACACAAATCAGAAACCATCCAATGAGAAAAGCAAGAGGGTTTTGCTGTTCATCAATTTAGTCCTTCAGGTCCTGGCTGTAAAGGAAAAGAGGGGAAATAGGAAAAGTTTTTAAAGTTCAAATTGTCTGTTGGATGAAAGCAGATGAGTTCACCTGGAGGAAAATGTACCTGGCATTAAGTTCTAGGAGGAATGTATCACATAGATACTTAAATAAGGGCTATATTAAGAAAGCATCACGGCCAGGCGCGGTGGCTCACGCCTGTAATCCTAGCACTCTGGGAGGCCGAGGCGGGTGGATGGTTTGAGCTCAGGAGTTCAAGACCAGCCTGAGCAAGAGCAAGACCCCATCTCTACTAAAAACAGAAAGAAATTAGCTGGACAACTAAAAATATATAGAAAAAATTAGCCGGGCATGGTGGCTCGTGCCTGTAGTCGCAGCTACGTGGGAGGCTGAGGCAAAAGGATCGCTTGAGCTCAGGAGTTTGACGTTGCTATGAACTAGGCTGACACCACGGCACTCTAGCCCGGGCAACAGAGTGAAACTCTGTCTCAAAAAAAAAAAAAAAAGAAAGCATCAGACGTTTCCACTGCAGATTGGAGAAAATGTGGGCAAATCATCTGACACACCACTTACCCTACTTTGGGAAACACTTCACTAAACAAATGTTCTTTCAATGAAAGATAGCATTGCTGTGGGCTGCTAACAATGGTGCAATCTGGTGACTACTTCCACTAGTAGTTCTAAAATAAAAACTTCAGGAGGAAGTTCAAGAAGAGCTATTTTCAGCAAACCAGTGAGGTTTTCCTTTTCACTTCTCGGTGAAACCGGAGTCTGATTGACAAATGAGCAGCTTGTGGAAGGATTTATCTGGTTCTGGGCTTGTTTTTCATTTGTGGCATTTGTGGCTATTTTCTGTTATTTTAAATCAATTTAATTATTAGTGTCTTTTGACAGAGTAAGAAAGCCCTCCAGCCTTGAAGACAAATGGAACAAACAAAATAGATGTAATTGGTATTATAGAGATGGAAAAACACGTTTATAAATCAGCTATAAATCTGGCCCAAATCACCTATATAAATGTTTGCAAGCTGTTTTCTAAGTGTCTTCATATATCTAGAATCTGATTTGCAAATCTTGTTTATATGTAACTTAGGAGAAAGCATTTGAAGCCTAGAAATTAGATGTCTCCCCTTCTCTCTTCCACAGAGGTTTAAAGTAATTATAATGCTTAAGACAAAAAGGGAGCTCTAACAGGCGTGTGCATCAGGAGCTAGGGAATCCGGCTTTACAATGGAGTCAGCAAAACTGCAACCTCTTCTTGTCCTCGTCTGATAAACTGTGGTCTGACCTTGGGCAGGCTGCTTAATCTCCATGCCCTCATCAACAATAAGAAGGATGAGTTCCTTCAGTATTTGAATAAGACTTCAGAACTCTTTGCCTCCAATTACTTTTTAGATTGGTTTACTTACATGTTTTTTTGAAATTATTTTACATGAATAATATTTGAGACACATTTTTCACCTAATTTTAGAAAATGGTATTTATCTATGTGTAATTACATCATGAGGCTTTTAAAGTCACTAGTTTTCTGCCTGGATCTCACTACTTGGAGAACTGTTAACCTGGTAACACTTTAGGAACACATTCGTGTGAGCCAATATGCTAAGATGGTTGTGGATGGTTTCGTTTGTTCATTTTTAGCTAAAATAAAACAGATTTTATCCTGGGACCAGGAGGGAGAACATGGACAGTAAAGACAATAGAAGGAAAAAAGCAGCCCTCATTTTCTTAACCCCCTGCTGCCCAGCCCTGAGCACTGGTTTTGAGCCCAATGCATGAAGGCCAGAAGCTGAAGGTACCATGTCTGGGGAAGATGCCAGATGCCCAACAGTGGTAAAGCATTTTCAGAGCAGGTACCTACAACAGGTGGTTGCCAGGCAGCAACCTGTTGATGAGGAAGTTGTAGCAAAAACAAAACAAAAATATGAGCTCACAGGATCCTTATTGCATATAAGAGAATCTCTGGGAACTCCTAGAAATCACTGGGGGAAGTTTTAGGGAAAGTGTTGAGATTCTGCGGGGTGAGGCTTAAGAGCCCATGGTAAGGTGGGCCTTGTGTGCAAATCACAGAACATGATGAAGATTCATGTTCATTCAATGCACAGTGTCATCATTAGGGAAGAGGTACAAACCAGATTCTTTCTGAAGGAAGTGGATCAGCCTTTGCCTTGTCCTAATCATGTACATTTCCTACCCAGTCCATGGGAAATTCACAGAGTAATTCACAGAGCTAACAGCCCTCCATAACTTTAAGTTATCCTGTGTTAATTGTGCCCCTTTCTTAATCAGTTTTAAAAACTAATTGGGATTTGGATGGAAATTACACAATGTTTTTTTACATACATTTTTAATAATAAGGTTTATTCTATGCCCTCTAAAGTTGGGATAAGGCAATAATATATACTTAGGGGTTACCTGGGCAACAAATAAACTAAGCAGCCTAAAATGGTTTAATTCTTCTCCCAGAAGTTTGGGCTGAAGGAGAAGTGGAGGTGGACAGAGGTAACCAGAGGAAACTGTAGAATCTTAAGGTCTTCCACTTTCCTCACCACTGACTTCCCTAGAGGTAGCAAGGAAGCTGGCTTACAAAATCGCTTTGCCTCAGCCCAACTTACATTAAACACTGCTTTTAATGACTTGATGGCTTGCCACCAATATCTTCCCCTCTTCTCAGCAGAGCCTCTTCATTGCCTAAAGTTAGACCATGGAGCTGTCATAAATACTTTCATTGCTTTTTAAGATTCACCCTTTTGTTCCTTAGGCTCAACCATGGTTAGGCTCCTCTGTGCCATCACTCAGCTCAGTCAACAGCACATTTAAGGCCGTGCTGCTTACAGCTAAATAGTTACCTCTACCGAGAGGATTGTGCCTTCACTCCCCCACTTACTTGACAAAACATGACAGAGTTACAAGATACATATGTCATTTCACTAATTATATTTTAAATTTAATTTTCTACCGCATAGTAGGAATTCAGGCAATTCATAAATAATGAAATAGAAAAAATAGAAAATTGATAAATATAGAATGTTCATTCTTATGACAATTCAAAGACTCAATGTTAAAAGAATTAGTTCATTTCAGATTTCTATAACTGTGGGGTAGAATTGGGGGAAAGGGGATTCAGAAAGGAAAGACATTAATTAATCACTGTGGTAGTCACAGCATTGTTGAATTACAAGCAGCTTCCTTCTTCTTTGATGTATTGCACAGATTTCTATAATAAGTATATGTAATAAATATATAGTGCTTTTATAATCAGAAACAAAATAAACTTTAATCATTTGAATAAACTGGAATTGCTTGATTTCCTGATACTGAAGTTCCCTCTTGCTTCAATATCAGCATATTGTGAAGGTTGCTAGCATATTTGGGTAAAAGACAATAATTATTAGCAACATTTATTCTTTTTCTAATAGTTAAAGATAGAACACAAATATATGACCTAGATATAAAATAGAGAACAAAATACAACTAGCAAAACAGATTATTTTCAAAAGAAAGATTTCAAAAAGCTTTGTACTTACCAAAACTTGAAACTTCCCTTATAAAGAAAAGGAAAAGATGTTTAAGTTGTTTAAATAGTTCAAATAAATGTCACTGGATATGTAACCTCACTTTGTGCAAAGAAACTAATGTCTTTGGATTTATTCTCAGTCTGTCTACCTAGGGATTGAGTACAGCCAATTAGTTTAATCCAAGGTGATGCTAATCACCAGACAGAACTCATGTTAAGGAGACCGCAACCAGAAACAAACCAGTTCCTAGCATGCTCTGCAGTTCTGAAATCTTCCTCATGAGAGTTTCCCTTTCATTATCGTGCTTGCCTAATTGTCATTCTCTGGGAAAAAATACTTGACAAATTCACAAGTGTTTTTCTTCCAGACAACCTTAAATCCTCATTTATTTATGTTAAAGGGAAAAAAGTGTTATCCTGCTGCTAAAAATGAAATTATTGACATTTTACCTTTCTGATAAGTTACTCTAAGTAAGTATTTGCTCCCGGTAGTCATGAGAAAAAGAAAAGAACCTAAGCCTTTTGTTTTATTTAGGATCTCCTGCCTATTACCTCATCAGTGTAATTCTAATGAAAATGGCTGTGCGTGTAAACAGTTTGGCTACTCAGCATAACACAGGACAAATAAGACAGGTACCACATGATGAAATAAAGTAATTTTATGCTTCTCCATACCCAGCACTCTCCTGCTGCTTTGCTTACTTGTGCTGGGATCTGAACATGTTTCAGGACTTTGTCACACACGAAGTCCCCAGATGGCACCTGATCCTTCTAGGGACTATCTGTGTTCTAATCTGATTTGAAGATAGGTCATCTAATTGGGTTTCCTACCAGGATTCCTACCTCAGCTTTGAACAACAAAAACAACAAGTTAAGGGTTCCTCTGGGGAAGAAGGACCAGGTTCAAGCATGTGCTCCAGAATATTGTCTCCAAACAGATCACAAAAGGAAAAAGATCGTGAAACTGTACTCTTTGCCTCATATATACAGACTTTGTCACGAACCACCTATTAAAAAGTAAAAGAGAAAGAAATGGAGAGAGAGGAAGAGAAGGAGGGGCGGGGGAGAGAGAGAGAGAGAGGTATAGATGACTGAAACAATAGTGTTTAACTTTGATACATGCTGTTTATAATTATCACCATCTACACAAAGACACGGGCTATTGAATCAATAAGGAAATTTGTGTTCACAGGGTAGCAGTAGGCATGCATGGCATCATTAGCAGCTCCAAATTGAAATACAAATTTAAAAGGTTTAGGGTTAGATATAATATTCCCTTAAATAGCAAAGGATTAATGAGACATTTCTCTTGATTTTATCTTGAGTTCTATAATCCATGTCTGATAAACAATTCACATTGATTGGTTCTGTTTTTGGCACTGAAGGAATTTCAACTAAAGTGATTCTTTGGGGGCACTTTTAAGAAAAGTAAAATTTGTGCATATAAGACAACAGAAAAGGAACTCTCCTTTTCCAAACATCTCCCACAATATACACTCCACTCCCACAACCCCAGTTGGGAAAGGAGAGCAGGTGCACCTGTTTGCCAGTCATGCCACCATACTGTCTCCCTGGCATTACTTGTGTCTGGCAGATGCCATCGCGTATCTAAACCACTGCTTCTCAAGGTTGAAGGTGTACATGAATTTCCTGGGGTTCTTGTTAAACTGCAGTGTCTGACTCAATAGGTCTGCGGTAAGGTGTGAGAGTCTGCATTTACAATAAGCTGATCCTGCCAATGTTGCCATCCCTGGCCCACACTTTGATTAATGAGTCTAAGAAATGCTAGGGGTCTCTATGACAGTGTTCATCTTAGGCTTCTTCCCTGCTCATGCCTTCAACAGCCATGACCTCTGAGACTACCTGTTCATCATGTCTGAAATCTGTTAAATTCTGTTCTGGTCACTGCTGACAGAGTTGTCAGATGACAAGGAGCCAGTGGACAGTGGTTAAGCATACATTCTTTGAAGTTGGTCAGACCTCAGTTCAAATCCTGCCTCTCCCACTTAGCTGTGTTATCTCAGGCCATTTACTTAATTTCTCTGTGTCTACTTCCCTGGCCATTAAATGTGGAAAAATATCTACATTGTAGGCCTGTTGTGAGGGTTAAATAAAGTAATATATACTATGTGTTTGGCAAGTGCCTACATGTCATAATAAATTTCAATAAATAGAAATTACTGGTTTTGCCGTAAATATGTTTTGCCATAAAATGACCCTACACCCTAGCTTGCCACACAAATTGTGATCTGACTTCAGCTTACTTTTCCAATTTTATCGCAACTCATATATCTTACTCTGTAGTTTGAATTACTTGCCATCTCTTAAATGTAGCTCTGCAGTTATATATATAACTAATTATTATAACTAATTATAATTAGTTATAATATTATAACTAATTATTATATATAATTATATAGAGAGAGCTAATTATATATATATAATTATATATATACATATATAATTTCCTTTTCTTGGAATACCTCCTCATAGCCTTCCATCACTACCCACCTTTCCATCCTTTCTCTCAATGCTCAGTTCATCTCAGAACCATTCTTGCCTTCTTACTATATCAACATTCCCTGCTGAGTGAAGTAGGTACCCTCCACTGTGCTCTCTTATCTAGTTATATAAATATACTCTCTAGTACCTTTCATGCTGAACGATAATTGGTGGCTTCTTAGTCAATAAACTCATCCAGCACCAGAAGTGTAAGTTATTTATCACCTCTGAATTTCCAGAAACAGCTCAGTGCCTTGTACATAGCAGACACCCAATAAACATCTATTAAAGGAATGATCCTCTGCCTGTGTTTAATGTAGAGACATTATAGAGATGTATATGCCTGAAGAAACCTACCTCATTATAACTGCTAGAATTTACCTTTCCAGGCAGGTCCAAGGAACCCAGGGCAGAGATCAGACTATATCAAGAAGCATAATCATTTTGTGTAGTTCGTGTGGAATATGCCCTTTGTCCTTTTCCATCCAACCCACATGGAATTCAGCATATAGTCCCTTCTGATGAAGATAAACTACTGAATGTTGAACCTGGATAGCCTTTACCTTAGAAACCATTCCCCATATTACAGATCTCCTAGGCTTTGAAATTGGCATCTCACTTTAGATTTGGGATTTTTCATACAACCTTCCTTATTCAATCATTTTTTTCATTCACTCAACAGACATTTAATGCATACTCACTGTGTATCAGGCACACATAGCAACAAACACAACAGGAAAAATCCTTGCCTTCTTGGGCAAGGATTATCCAGCAGAGACAAACTATAAACTAACAAATCTGCAGTCTGTTAGATCATACTAAGTGCTATGGGGAAAAATGAAATAAAGTAGGAGTGGCAGTGGTGCAGGTCAGGGAAGACCTCATTGAGAAGGGGGCATGTGAGAAGAGATCAAAAAGTAGGGGGAAATGACATTCAGCTACCTGAGAGAAGAGTGTTCCTGGCAGAGAGAGTAAGTGTAAAGGTCCTAAGTCAAGAGTTTGTGGGAGATATTTGAGAAATAATAAGACCAATGTGGCTAGAGTGACAGAGCACCGAATTATATAGGGCCAGCAGCCCTTGGTTAAAACTTAGTCTTTAACTTTGAGTGAAATGAGATACCAAAGAGAAAGGTTTTGAGAAGTAATGATCTGATTTACAATTCAAAGGATTACTTTGGCTATTGTGTTAAAATTTGAAGTTAAAAATGCAGGTAGACCAGAGGGAAGATGGCAGAGTAGGAAGTGCCAGGAATTCATCTCTCCATCTGGACAATAATTGTTCTAGCATAAACTGTCTGAAGTTACAATTTTTGAAACTCTGAAGTCAATTTGAAACTTCCAAGAGAAGGTTTGGCTGGTGGAGATAAGGTGGGAAATACGGACCTTGTCCTCCAAATATTGGGATTCTGTGTTCTGATTGCTGATTGCTGCTTCTATTTACAGAGATGCATACAGAAGTGGGCCATTGTTGCAACCCTGACTGGCTGAAGTGGCTTCCAGGGTATTTAAAGGGATAGCACTTGAATTTTTTTCCTTCTTTTTAAACCCTTTTTCCCCTTTTGGGAGCTAGGTTTTTAAAGACTATGTATATAAGGGAATTTAGAAAGTCATCTCATATGCCAGGGAAAAAATACAGATTCAGAAAATACTTGAAGACCTTAAGCTTTCACTTAATATTTATCCTTGGCAAAGAGATACCCTATAAATCAAAAAGGAAAAAAACAACAAACCCTGGAGAAGGGGGAGAATTTGATTTCCAGAGCTACCAAATTATAAGATTCAAATGTACAGTTCAACACACAAGACAAGTCACAAGGCTTACAAAAAAACAAGAAAGTATTTCCCATTAAAAGAAACAAATAAATTAACAGAAATATCCCTAAGGAAGCTCAGATGACAGACTTACTAGACAAAGACTGTAAAACAACTGTCTTTAAAGACACTCAGAAAACTAAAAGAAAACATAGACAAAGACAGGAAAACAATGTATGAACAAAATGAGACTATCAATACAGACAGGAAATATAAAAAAGAACCAGAAAGAAATTCTGGAGCTGAAAAGTACAATAACGTGAAATGACATGAAAACTCACTAGGGGAGTTCAAAGACAGATTTGAGCAGCCAAAAGAAAGAGCCAGCAGAACTTGAAAATAGGACAATTAAAATTTCTGAGTTTGGTGACCAGAAAAAAAAAAAAAAAAGATTGAGGAAAAGTGAAAGGAGTGTATAGGACCTGGTGATACCGTAAATTGGACCAAAATACACATTATGGGAGTTTCAGAAGGAGAAGTGAAAGAGAACTTCTTTGAAGAAACAATGGCTAAAATTTTTCCAAATTTGATGAAAGACGTGTATCTACAAATTCAAGAAGTTCAGCGAAGTACAAGAAGGATGAACTAAAAGAGTCCCACACTGAGACACATTATAGCATCAAAAGGGAAGCAATTTGTCAAATACAAGGGATCCTCAATATAATTATTAGAAAATTTCTCATTAGAAACCTTGGAAGGCATGGGATGAAAAATTCAAAATGCTGAAAGAAAATATTTGCCAGCCAAGACTTCTCGCAAAACTGTCCTTCAAAAATGGGGGAGAAATTAAGAGATTCCCAGATAAACAAAAGCTCAGGGAATTCATTACCACTAGACCTGACCTGCAAGAAATGCTAAAGAGAGTCCTTGAAGTTGAAATGGAAAGATGCTAGATTAGATTAGATTGTTAAAAAGAAATATACGTAGACCAATTAGGAGCATATTGTGATAATCCAAGCAAGAGATGTGGATGACTCAGACCAAGATAGTAATGGCTGCTGTGGAGGTTGTGGGAATGGTCAGATTCTGCACATTTTCACTATAGAACTGACAGCATTTGCAGATGGCTTAGATATGGATTGGATATGGGTTGGTTGTGAGGAATGAAAATGAAATAATTGTTAAGGAAGAGTAAGATTTTTGTCCAGTAAGATTTTTGTCCATTCTTCCAACTGGAAGAATGGAATTGCTAATTATTCAGCTGAAGAATACCTCAGAAGTAGCAGTTTAGAGAGTGGGAGGTGATGGTAAACATCATCATGAAAATCATAATAGACGTCAAAAATAGAAATATCAAGTAGGCAGTTGAATATACATATATTAGAGTTGCAAACTAAAGTTATAAATATGTAATTCATTGACATACTGATGGTTTTAAAGCTTGGATGAGTCTGGATGAGAGCTTCTGAGAAGTGACTGTAGAGGAGAGAATTTGTCCAAGATCAGAGTCCAGCACACTCCAAAATATAACAGCCACAGAGATAGGAAGGAA
>RJWJ010024795.1:0-24517 GCA_004363605.1 Indri indri | reverse complement strand
GTGTCAGGGGAAAGCGGGAAGGCGTCGTTCTCCTTTTTTTAGCGCCCCCGCACCCCGCCCCCCCCCATCCGCCATGTTTCCAGGCCGGGTTTGTCTCCGTCTTCCCTCATGAGGAAATGGCCGGGGAGCTGCAGGAAACCCAGGCGCCATCGCTTCAGCGGGGCCCGGGCTGACAAGGCAGGACAGCGGGGCAAATCTGAGCAGTCATGCACGAGGTAAGGAGGCCATGGCGTCCGGCAGTAACTGGCTGTCCGGCGTGAATGTCGTCGTGCTGGCGATGGCCTACGGGAGCCTAGTGAGGAGATCCCCAACCCCATTCCTGCTGTCACATCTGACCCAGTAGAGACCCTCCTCTTGCGCTGTTCCGAGACTTCATTCTCCACCCACTCCCCTGGATTTTTCTGAATTTGACTCCTATCTCAGAAGTAGCTGGGAGTGTAATTCACCCACCTGGCCGAGAACCCACCCTCTAAGTCCTAGGGCACAGACCCGGCCTCTCCGCTGCTGGCTTCCTTGATCCACATGTGTCTTTGACTGCCTGTTTTGCCCCAAGTTTTACCCTGAAGCATCCCTGAGAGCCTCAATCTGGGGATTTGGAATGAAGGCATGCTTTATTTTTTTTTTTTTTTAAACTTTTTATTAAAGGTTCTTTATATCTTTGGGGGAAAAAAAAGATGTTTTGTCTGAGCAAATTGGAGTATAGCGGTGCCATTTACTGAAGAAGGAAAGGTTGTGGAAGTGTAGATGAGGAGACAGGAGTGAAAATGGTTACAAATTTGTTTCTGAAAATGTTACATTTGAAGCGTCTATTGAATATTCAAAAAGAACTGTGGGAAATATGAGTCCGAAGTTCATGGGAAAGGTTCTGGGCTGGAGATGTATATTTGGTAATCATCTGCCATGTAGATGGTATGTAGTTATGAGACTTGGTGAAGTCTCCAATAAAACAGTGAAGAAAGACGAGGACAAATGTTGGTGGGAGGGGAAGGAAAGGAATGGGAAGTTAAGAAGTAAAGGAGCCTGAGAAGGAACAACTATTCTGACGTACTGGAAGCCAAATGAGGAGGATATTGAATCTAGAGATATGACCCAAGTCAAATGCCAGTATTGGCCCATGTGAGATAGGGACTAAAAATTGATCATTGGTTTTATTAATAGCAACATACGGGTCACTGATGATCTTTTTATGAGCAGTTTTGATGGAAAGGAGAAAATCCTGATTGGAGAGAGGTCAAGAAAATATGGAAGTAGGAATTAGAAACAGTGATCAGAGACAACTTAGGAGGGTAGTTTAATTGTAAAAAGAGAAATAAAATTAGGATAGTAGCCAGACAGGAAAGTAAAATAGAGAGTTGTATGTGTTTTCTAATGAAGTAAGAGAAATATGAGAACACTTTATGCTCTTGATAATGATCAGAGAACAAAGAGGTAAGTGTGGTTCTGCAGTAGTAGAAAGACAAGAATTTCTGGAATCTTTAGTAGGTGAGGTGACAAGACTGCTGGTCAAGTGGAATGATTGGTCTCAGCTAAGGGCACGGTTTGCACGAAGGCATAAATTTTACTTGATATAGGGTCATAGATGCAAAGGATTGGATAAATGTTCTGGGGGACCTTTGGGGAATCCTTTCCTAGTTCCTTTTGCCAGCAAAATAGGAAACAAGATCATCAGCTTTATTTGCTAATGATTGCCTTCCCATCTGTACTCTACTTTACCAACTTCTTTAATACTTACCCAATAATTAGTTTCTTACCTGTGTTTGATTCAAAGTTCGATCCCAAAATTAAATGCATTATGATTTCCGGGATTACTTGTTAAAATGCAGGTCCCTGGGTCCCAGGCATACTGAAATATTTCTGGGCAGTGGAGTCTAGGAATTTGAATTTTTAGCAAGCATTCCTGGTGACTCTGATGCACACTAATTTTTTTTCTTTTTTCTTTTTTCTTTTTTTTTAAGACAGGGTCTCACTCTGTTGCCTGGGCTACAGTACAGTGGCTTCATCATAACTCACTGCAACCTCAAACTCCTGGGCTCAAGAGAGCCTGCTGCCTCAGCTTCCTGGGGCACACTAAATTTTGAGCAACACTACTCTTTCCTTCTTTTGGTTGCTTTAATAGATGACATGCCTTCAATAAATGCTTTATCTTTTTTCACCTCACTAACCTCCCTGCCTCATAAATTCCTGTATTTTTGGAATATTTTCATGTGTACTTAGCAGAGAATTTTGTACACATAAATACATCTGAATATTTAACACTGATGGAGCTATTTTTCTAACCACAATCTTTCCTGATCACATTCAGGGACTGAAGAAAAATTATTTCTGTAGTTATGAACACAAGTATACTTATGGGATTTTTTTTTCTAGATACTAGATAAACATCATGAACAGTAAAGTACAGATAGGTTACTTTATCTTATCTGATAAGTTAAATCTTATGTCACATTTTAATCATGTCATCAGCAGATTATATACTGTCTCTGGTGAAACTAAATTAGAATATTGAAGTTCTTCAATAAAAAATAGATTATGTCTCATGCTACTGTGTATGCAGAGTATTTAACAAATTTTCAATAGCAGGAAAATGAATTCAAAAACTATACATATTTTAATTTAATAACAAACCTCTAAATCCAATACATATATTTTTAAATGTCACCACAGAGAATTTAAGGAAAATGTAGCCAAAACAAAAGCAAAACAAAACAAAAAAATCTCTAAACTACTTTCTTCCTCCAACATAGATCTTAAAAGTTTTGTCTATATGTATTCCCTTTTATTCCTCTTCCATCCTACATGTTATAATCTCTGGAATAATTTGAGTTTTTTGTATCACACATATTGATATTTTGTTAGATGAAAGAAAAGGTCCATTAGAATTAAGCAAGACAGAGGTGATTATCATAAGAAAATTATATGTCAATAAATATATGGGGTCATAACCTTGAGTATATTTAAGAGTGGAATAATGTAGAGGGGAGATCAAAAGGATAGGTCAAAATGAAGTAATTTTAACTAAGGCTTTGTTTTTCTTTGTCAGTGAATAATTTGGTTTTTTTATTCCGGGTAAAGTTAAAACAAAATGCTCAACTTTGAATTAATTCCGAGGTTATTAGTATTCTGGCCAATTTTCTTAGATAATTGTAGAGATTTTTATTCATATGGTGCTATTACTACTATTTTCTGATTTTAATATAACTCTTAGTTTCTTAAGGAAAGAAATGATTATTACTTTACAGCTGTCTTGCTTAGCTTCTGAGAGTAATGCTACATATACTTAGTAAATGTCCAACACAGATGAGATCAGGTAGAAATAATTCAAATTGTTCCTATTTACATAATAATTTCTTTAAATCGTGTTCTTCTCTGCATTATGATCCCCAAAATATGTTCCAAATTACTTTAAGCAATTAGCGTTTTAGTGTTCAGCTGCTCAATACAAATGTCCCTGCTCTTCTTCTATTTGTTTGTGGACATGAATACCTTTTGGCAAGTTGAAGAGAAATTTGAGATTATAGCACCAGCAGGCAATTTCTTGGACAAATTACTATTTGGGCCACTAATGTGGAGGAAGGGAAGAATGTTTATCACACTATCGAACTGGCTCATGCTTCCATAGCCAAAGATTGCACTGGAGGCCACTGTGCTGGGAAACAGTCCAACAGAAGCTGTACACCTTCTGTTTTGAGTGACTTCTCTCTGTACTGAGAACACATGTTGGTGTTCAGAGAGAAAGAGCAGAATCTGTTTTATAAGAGCAGTGGGAAAATTTAGCTACATGTGTTTGGCAACGTCAACATTTCCATGACAATGTCTATATGAAATATAACATTTTGTCTATTTCCTATTAAAATAATTTCAATTTCACTTAGAATGCCAAATACTATTTTTTTCATACATACAGTATTCCATAAATACAGTAATAGACTTTTATTTCATGTGCTATCTTGAAGTGGATCAGTTTTCTTTTTAAAATTTTGTCTCAGAACCAGTTTCCCACCCCAACTCCCCAAAGATAATGTGCATAATTTTAAAACAAACTATATAGCGGTATTTTTCTGCAGGAATGTGAAATCAAACTCAGAAATCTCTATGTGGGATGAAGAGGGAAAGATGGAAGTAGCATTACAGCCATATTTGTTTTCATGTTTTAGAGCAGTGGTCCCTAACCTTTTTGGCACTAGGGACTGTTTTCATGGAAGACAGTTTTTCCATGGACCGGGGAGGGGGGATGGTTTTGGGATGATTCAAGAGCATTACATTTATTGTACACTTCATTTCTATTATTATTACATTGTAATATATAATGAAATAATTATACAACTCACCATAGGTTGGGGACCCCTGTTTTAGAGGAAAGTGTTTACCAAGGTATTGTATGCACTGATAGTTTGATCCTTTAAAAGAATCCAAGCAGGAGTCTTTGGCTGTCAAAGCTCCTATAATGTAATGTTCCACTCCAGGCCATATTCTTTTAACCAAAAAGCCATGTCTAGCTAAGAATCTAGGATTCCAACTATTGTCTTAAACTTTCATCCAATAATACTGATTCTCAAGGTTCATATTATATGTTTTTTATTTCTTTTTGCTGATAATAAATATAAAGAAATCCAATTAGATCACTTTTTCCTTAAATGAAGTTGACTCTAAGGGAAAACCATTTTCCCACAGATAATGCAGGCAGGAAGGAGGAAAAGTGGTGTTGCCTGACAGAAGTTTCTCCAGAGCCTGACACAATTTGCATTTCCAGGCACAGCTTCTGGTGAAGCCTCTGACTAAATCCAGATCCCAGCTCTTACCTAGACTCCTCAGTATCACTAACTCTGGAAATCACTTCTAGATCTGGTCGACAATTAAGAAGTTCAATTATTCCATGGCACTTTTTAGACTGTATCTTAAAACTGTCCATTTGAGCCCACTAGTTGTAACTGTGATTTTTCACTGCTATTCTGAGAACACTGTCTGACAAGGCATTTGTTCAAGATTGCCTTGAGTAAAGCACCCTCTGCTACCACACTCCTCACTAGCTCCTGGTAACTTTCCATTTTGTTCTAAGGCAGATTGTAAATTCCCTAGCATTCCTGCTGCTCAGTATAAGTCATTATGTTTTTGTGAGTTACCCTCACAAGGAGTTTTCAGGATAAATCCATCCTATCAGGCTCAAAATTCAAGCATAGAGCAATAAACTCAAAATTTCTCTTTATAAATCAAAGAAAAGTGTTCGAAGACTTACATGTAGATTCAATTATTTTAAGAGCTTTGAATACATCTAGTACCTCGGAGTAGATATGCAAACTAAATGCTTAGAAAGTCCCTGAAGTGTCATGGTTCATTGTTTATGTTTATTGAATATTGAAAGTTTTGAAACCAGACTACTACATAAGATTTATGTGAAAATGAAAAAAAAAAACAAAACAAAAAAACAACCATATCATGACAAGGTAAATTTCAACAGAGACAAAGTCAAGTTGACATATTTAAGGTCAAGTGCTCATCTATGCAAACATTATATTACTAGAGAGTAAAACTATAACTCTATAGTTTCATGTGAAATGAAAAGAGCAACATGATACTACAGGAATACAAGGGCTGTCTGGAAAGTATGCAGCCATTGTTTATTAATACAATTTTTCATATTACATGGTTGAATACTTTCCGGACAGTGTCGTATTTAGTTCAGTTTCTAAAGCCTTCCATGTGGCTCACCAAAGATGTGTTAGATCCTTTTTAAAATAATTATTTTAGAGTGAAAGCCAAGATATATGAAATGGTTAAAAATCAAAACAAGATGATGTGCAGTTACATGGTCAAATTAGTTCTAAGATCAGTAGTAGTTCACATCGAAGAGACAAGAGTGAAACATTCTACGATAAAGACATCTGCACCCGAATGTTTATGGCAGCACAATTCACTATTGCAAGGATGTGGAAACAACCCAAGTGCCCGTCAATCCATGAGTGGATTATTAAAATTTGGTAGATGTTTACAATGGAATATTACTCAATCATAAGAAACGACAGTGATCTAGCACCTCTTACACTTTCCTGGATTAAACTTAAGCCCATTATCCAAAGTGAGGCACCACGAGAGCAGAAGAATGGGCTCCACTTGTACTCGCCATCAAATTGGTACTAACTGATCAACACTAGGGTGATCACATGGCAGAAATACTCTCCAGGGATTGGGGGATGGGGGGTTAAATCCACAACTAAAGGACAGGGGGAGCACTGTAGGTGGGGGAAGGGCATGCCTTTAACCCGCACTTGGGTGAGGCAAAGGCATAAAGTGTAACCATAATGTTTGTACCCTCACAATACCTTGAAATAAAAAAAAAGAAAAGAAAAGAAACTTGGAAAACGCTAAAAAAAAAAAAAAGTTGTGGAGGAAGGAGGTATGAATGTGTTAGTGTTCTCCTGCTGGGATCTTAATTAGTCAAATACCACTTCAAGTGTTACAGCCATTGTTATTTACTCTATTTAATGTAGCTAGAAACTTGACAGAATCCAGAAGAGTAGATTTTTTAATCCAAGCCTTCATGAAGAAAGCAAACAAACAAACAAAAATTGTTGAAATGATTGAGCTCATACACAGAAAACTATATGTATATGATTTACTAGAAATACTTAAATACAATTATTTAAAAAAATATACTCTACATGCTGACATCATTTCCCCAAATTCTTTAAGAACTAACAACTCCTAACCAATGGGCCAAGAAAATGATAAAGGAAGATAATGTGGTCTCTGTTATTTAGTACTCTATGTCTGCATTTTCCCTGTTGACATTTCCTCATTTATATTTTGCCTTAATGATTTGCATCACCACTCCATAGTGATGGGAGAATCATTTTAAGTACTCTTTGGAGTTAAGGCTCACTTACTGCTTGGAGCTTGATCATGCAGTAGACTTCCATTATCCAGACACATGAGCACTGTGACTGTGGCCTTTTTTGGTTGACAGCATTGAATACTCCCTGACCACAAGGCTCAGGTATACAGAAAAAGTATAACTATTTTATGAACTTCTGCTCAATCTCATGTGGGGTCTATGATTTGGAAATTAAGGGCTCACGTTGAGTCTTTGGTGTTTTCCCCAGTATGAGATGGCTCTTGAGAAGCTGAGAAGGGAATTAGTCCTGGTCCTTTACCACAACATCTTCCCAGCTTGACACTCAGTGCTTAGTAGCTGTATTTGGGCAGTGTAAATCTAGAGATTTCATTTTAGCCTTAGAAAACCAAAAGAGAAGAGCTAGTCCCAGATTTAATCATGGAAGTTTTTAGCTATAGACATGATCACTGTCCACGGTTTAGAACACTGGTTTAGAATGAAGTATAAAGAGTAAAGTACTTTTCATTGCTGGAGCTTGCCCAGGAATACAGATAAATTATCATTTCTGGCAGTTTTAGTCCAACAGATTTCAACCTTTTCTTTCTTCTCACCAAAGTGCTTGAGGAATGAGACCGTAACGTAATTATGAATGTTCACAAGCCCCGTGATAATCAATATAAAACCTATACTCTACCCCACCCCTCCCAGCTCCTACTTTGGGTATGATTTGTTTATTGAATATCTTGAATAATTCAACATAACCATTTACAGGTAGTTGTCATAACTGCTACACACGCACACACATATATACATACCCCCCAGGTAAAAATTGATAGTTTAGAAATTCACCTGCCAGTCAATTATTGTTAAAGATCTTATTATGCTCTATAATTTTATCACGGTTAACCTTGGGTGAGAACTGGTGATGACAATAAAAGAGTGTTAATGGGGATCTGTGCCTCTCTCAGGCTCCTCACCTACCTAGAAGGCCAATCTTCACGCCCAATTTTGTTCAGTATCATATATATCCGATACACACATGCCTATATATATGTGTATATACATTCATGTGTGTATTTGTTCTCTAAGACTGAAGGAGACATGATTTAGTAACACATTAATAACCACGTGCTTCAGAGATATTTTAGATGAAAGGGAAGAAAAGCTAACCTTAATGTCATTCCTAATTATATTAGTCTATAAACAGCATAAGGTCTTGTCTCTGGGCTATCAATTCATGATGTGACATATTAGGCAGTGGTAGTTACTTAGTGTAAATATTTTATAGGAAGATTAAGTGATATGGCAAACATTGATGGAGTTCAATAATGAAACCTAAATCATCTGATTACAAAATCAACAAACCAATTCAAACAAACCACCTTCAAATTCTTCTCAGCATCATTGCTAATTTGAGCTGTAAGATACATCTTCTTATTTACTAAAATTCACTATTAGAATTATGTTTTATAGGTGTATGTTCTGAAATGAGCTTAGAATGAATGAAAACACTTTGGCACAGATGATTATTTTCTAAAGCCTCTAATGAACTAAATCATAAGTAAGTGGCATCACTATTTTCATCAGCTAGGTTTATTTCCCAAAGTACTAAAATGCTTTAAAATAACATTTAAATATTATCAAATATATGCTTTCTACAGGAAAGGTGTTTAAGGGAAATTATGTAAGGTTCTTATTATTTAGGACTACAGAATATGAAGTATTAAAACAAAGAGTTAAAGAGATAATTATAAATGGCAATCATGAATTATTACTCTGTGGGACTCTTTCAAATATTGCTAAGTTTGGAGTTTAATGGGCTCTGAAGAAATATTAGAAATAGTTTTCTATCAGTTTATTAATGTTTAAACAGTATTATTCATGTGTAATGTTAATGACTTCCAGTACATCATCAAATATCTTTATCGAGTATGCATAAGAACAAAGATAAATCTGTTTTTCCAGGGAAATTAAAGTATACTTCAGTTGCAATGTGATATTTGATGTTGGGGCACTCAAAAGTAGAGTGGCCATGGTTTTATCATAAGCTCAGGCTGCTTGCATGGTCAAGCACTCCTACCCTGAAACCTAGCCCTCTACTGATGGCTAGAGTTTTCCTTCCAAAATCCCTATCTGAGTATCTTGGTTTTAGATTACTGATCTGTAATGGTTTCCCAATGCTTACAAGATAAGTTCTACATCTTCTAGCATCTCTTGTAAAAATCTCAGCTGAGAGAAGCAACATTTAGAAAAGATTGTTGAAGGCACGATTATCAAATTTAAACATACTTCAAACCCTATACCTGGTTCCAATCAGATCCCTAGGAGGCTGCTTGAGCCCTTCAGTGTATCCCCTACGGGAACCTCTAGGGAATCTCACTATAAAGTTAAGCCCTCAATTTGTGCAGAAGAGAATAATGGAAGAGAGACTTTAAACCTGTTGCTGTGTTAGCTGCAAAATGCTGCTGAAGATATTATTCATTATATCACTTGAATTCCCCTGTATAAAATGTAATGTCAAATTGTCCTTTTTATTTAATGCAGAAAATACTTGTTGGCCCTAAGAAGATGATATTCAGAGAAACTGAACTTCCTCCAACTCTCTTAACCACTTCTCATTGTGTTCTGGCTCCAGAAAGGTTAAAATTAAGCTCAGTCTTGCAAACATGCTGCTTCTTATGGTTACTGTATTTTACTGACTCATTATCTTTCTTTCTTTCTTTCTTTCTTTCTTTCTTTCTTTCTTTCTTTCTTTCTTTCTTTTTCTTTCTTTCTTTCTTCTTTCTTTCTTTTTCTTTCTTTCGTCAACTCATTTTAACCTACTTTATACATTTTGTGTTGAAAGCCATCTTACAAGAAAAAAAATAATTTGGACAATAAATATCTCCTTTTACAAGGCTTATGATCTCTTCAAAGTCTATTCCCAACTTACCTTTACAAGGTTGTCTCCTGACACAAGCAACTCAGAACAACTCAGGTTTTTTCATCACTCTGTGTGCTCCCATGCCTATCCATCTCCAGTTACAACATCCTCTTTTACCTAAATACCTTTCCTTCTCATTCCCGTTTCTCTTCCTGGGAAGTTTCTATTCACTCTTAAAAACACTCATTGAATCTTCTTATATGCATCATCCATATAAGAATGAATTCCACTCCCACCAAGATTTCATCACATTCTGAGAACATGTCTGTTACAAAACCCATCATGTTGTCTTATAATTACTTTGTCTCCATTTTTTTTTTTTTTTTTAAATTAGGATGTTAGCCCCCAAGAGCCTAGAAACTGCATTAGTTTGCTGGGGCTGCAATAACAAAATACCACTAGGTGGCTTATACAATAGAAATTTATTTTCTCACAATTCTGGACATTAGAAGTCTGAGATCAAGGTGTCAAGAGCCCAGGAGCAGTGATTCATTCCTGTAATCACAGCACTTTGGGAGGCTGAGGTGGGGAGGGTTGCTCAAGGCCAGAAGTTTGAGACCAGCCTGGGTAACATAGCCCATGAAGACCCTGACTCTACAATTTTTTTTTTTTTAAATTAGCTGGGTGTGGTGTTGTACACCTTAGTCCCAGCTACTTGGGAGACTGAGGTGGGAGGATCACCTGAGCCCAGGAGTTCTAGGTTACAGAGAGCTGTGATCGCGCCAGCCTAGGCAACAGAGGAAGACCCTGTCTTTTAAAAAACAAAACAAACAAACAAAAATCAAAACAAAAATAACCCAAAACGTGTTGACATGACAGGGTTAGTTTCTCCTGAGGCTTCTCTCCTTGGCTTGTAGATGGCAGTCTTCTCCCTTGTCTTTACACAGTCTTCCCTCTCTGTGTGTCTGTGTCCAAACTTCCTCCTCTTATAAATACAACAGTCATATACAATTAGGGCCCACCCTAATGACCTCGTTTTTACTTGATTACCTCAGTAAAGATCCTATCTCCAAATTTAGTCACATTCAGAGATACTGGAGGTTAGGACTTCAACATATGAATTTTGGGGGGACATAATAGAGCCCAAAATAGAGACTACTTTTAATTTATCTTTCTAGCCCAAGCTCTTAACTCAGTTCCTGCCATATAATAGAAACAATAAATATTTGTTAATGAATGCTGTATTAATGAAAGTAAAATTTTTACTACCTATGGTGTTTAACAATATTTTCCTCCATAACTTATAAAAACACTAGCATGATTTTTGTATGTTAAAAACAGCCATAGCATTATTGCTTTCGTCAGCTTGTTCCTTAAAGAATTTAGTTCCCCAAAGCCAGGAACTTTTATAGCAATTTTGTTATGCTGCCACCAAGTGACACTTAATGAAACTGTCTCCACAGGTTCCTCAGAATTTGAGCTTTTGCTGAGATCAAGGATGGTGAATCTCTCTTAAAAACTCTCAAAGACTTGTAATTTTGGCATTTTTACATTTTAAAAATCAGTTGCCCTTATTAAAACAAAAATTTAATCAAAGCCTGGAGAAACATTGACAGGCAATTACATATAGCAAATATTTTTAAACTAAAATAATATTCTTGGTTCTCTGATCATATGCTGACTAGACATCAAAAACAAATGATAACTTATACCTAACTTTAATTTTGACCACACACCTATCATGAGTCCATTCAGGGAGATGTCCCCTGGTATGTGTAGGTTTTATTACTTAATCAGCTCACAAAGAGAGAGAGAAAGGTATCAGGAGCTTTTCTAATGGGGAGAAATGGTTGTCTCCCCTTAAATTTGAAGTTGGAAGGCAGCAGGAATTTCTGTTGCAGAAATAAACGGGCCCACCCCCACCTGAGGAAAGTTAAGTGAAAGCTGTGCTGAGCCAGTACTTCTAAAACATTCTTTCCGCTTATTCATCCAGCCACCCATGTTGCCTCAGTCAGTATATAAACCCCGACAGAGGCCTTCCCTGACCACCTATTTAAAAACACCCCACCCAACCCAATTATTCTCTATCAATAATATCACAAAACTTTTTACTCTAGATTTTTGTTCAATTAATTTTTACTTAAAATACGGCCTTCCCTCATTAAGAGAGTAAGCTCTGTGGACCTTTTAATTTGTGATTCTATTCCCATCAACTAGAATAGTACTGGATATACTATAAGTTATTTTTTTATTCAATATAGGTTATTGATAAATAATGAGATTAATGAATAGTATTGCATTTATTAGACTATTGCATTTAACTGAGACTCTTAGCCAACTGTCTTCTTGATGATAGTTTTTATGTGAGAAGAGCATATAAATGACTGTGTGAATACTTCCAGCCTCTGTTACTGGAAGGAAATGCAAGGATAAGGCACTGAGCTAAATGCTTAATTTGTTTTGTTTCATGTAAAACATTCCATCCCCATCTATCTTGCTTGCCTTCCCCCAACACCTCTGTTGTATCAATATCATATTTCATCAATTTGAAAAATTATATTTTTCACATTTTAACATTTCTAAAATTGGGATGCATCTTTCAGTTGGGAAACTGCAAACACTGTGGGCCAGGTGCTGGTTGTGATATATATACCTGTCGTTGCCTGCACTTGTGCAAGCTTGGTTGCTATTCTTGCTGGCATTACTGAGTGACTTCATTCTCTTGAGGTTTCAATTAATGAGATATTTAAGGATTTTTTTTGAAGTTTTTCTTTATAATTGACACATAATTGTACATATACATGGGGCATAGTATGATGTTTCAATATATGAATACATTGTGTAATAGTCAAGTCAGGCTAATTAGCTCATCTGTCACTTTAAACATTTATCATTGATTTGTGATGATAACATTCCAAATCCTCTCTTCCCATTATCTTGAAATATACATTATTTTTATTATAGTTATAGAAACCCTAGTGTGTCATAGAACCCCAGAACTTCTTCCTAACTAATTTGGTACCCATTGACCAACCTCTCCTCATACACCCGCCTCCCTTCCCCTCCCAGTCTCTGGTAACCACTATTCTACTTACTACTTCTGTGAGATCAACTTTTTAGATTCCACATGTGAGTGAGATCATGTGGTATTTGTCTTCCTGTGCCTGGCTTATTTCACTTAACATAATGTACTCCAGGTTTATTCATGTTGCTCCAAATGACAGGATTTCATTCTGTTTTATGGATGAATAATATTTCATTGTGTATATGTGCCACATTTTCTTTATCCATTCATCTGTAGTTGGACACTTAGGTTGATTCCATATCTTGGCTATTGTGAATAGTGCTGCAATAAATATGGGAGTGGAGATAGCTTTTCAACATAACCGACTTCATTTCCTTTGGATATATACCCAATAGTGGGGTTGCTGGATCATCTGGTAGTTCTATTTTAAGGAGGGGATATGATTTCTGACACTATAGTCTGGAAACTATCTATTAAACCTGAAAAGATTAAAGGACCACTAGCAGCAATATTACAGAATGGGTGGGAACGGCTTAGAAGAAAAACCACAGAGACAAGAGTGGAGCACTGTTAGAAATACCACATTATTGATGCCCTTACGGAATGAAAGGCAATATTGTACTAAAAAACATGGATAGCAACAACTCTGAGTTGATGCACAATTAGGAAAGTTGGACTCTGAATGTGAAAATCTTTAGGAATAATTCAACTTCTCTTGTTTTCTATTTTCATTTTTACTAGAATGGTAAATGATAAATCTGTGTCAAAGTAAGTCTAAAATAACATTTTGGATAAATATTTAATTAAAATTCAAAGTAATAAGAAAGGATTTGTCATACTTTAATTGGCAGTGTGTTTTCTTCTTGATCACATTTAAAGTTGTGATATATCTAGTAATTGATGGCCTCTTGGTATCAGTGAAATGTGGTATTGAGTGCTTACCAAATAGCAAGTGTTATTCTAGTCATTGGAGATACAAGATTTAAAAAAAGAACACAGTTCTTGCCCTCCTAAAGCTAGCCTGGCTTCACTAGCCACACTAGTCTACCACCTCCCCCAGACCAGAAGTAAATCAAGTGGTGATATAAGCCATTATTTGAACTTGTCCAGACAGACATACTAAATAATCCTGGTAAGAATAGAAGGTTTATTAATCATTTAAATTGGCCCTACTTTGCCTGAAGGAGTTATTAAAGAAATAATTGAAAAGAGATTATATATTTAGCAAATATAATGTGCTATGGATACTGTAAATGGTTGTTAACAAGAAAATCTCTATGTTGTATTATTTATTATTTCTTTCTTCAGATTTTATTGATGGTGATAGCACTGATTATTTTGTATTTAAATAACTTTTTGTCTTGATTTTATACTTAAGTGCAACAATGTACTCTGCAACCTTTGTCTTTTCCTTCATTGTCTGAACTCTATTCTTAAAATATGTAACACTTCTTTTGGCATCAGGACACATGAAATTAGCTCTTGAGTTTCCAACTAATGGATTTCCAATTAAGCTTGTCATTTACCTTTTTTTGTTGCTTTTATAAAGTTTTAAATTTTAAAATTTTCTGAGAAAGTTAGAATTGCTGTTAAATTATTTAGCAAAATAAAAATCCATCAAAAAAGATATTCTCCAGAGATGTTTATCAATTTTAACCACTAAAAAAACTACCATAATCTAATCTTATTGTCTATATTTAAATATAGAACAATTAAATTATATAATTACTTGATCAAGTCTAATATCACCTACTATTTTCAAAGAGAATAAGAAAAAACTCCTCAGCAAGTTATCCCAGACTCTACCAAGTGACTTCATCATGCATTTTCTTTGTCATTTTGTATACATTGAGCTCTTTAAAGTCATTGGTCATTGTATGCACACCACCCAGCATAGTACCAAGAGCACAAAAGGCCCTTGAACAAATATTTATTTAGTCAGTAGGAGGCCTTGGAGGGTTCATGAGCGCAGGCTTTGGAGCCAGACCACAAGAGTTTGAATATTGGCTCTTTTATTCAGTCGATAACTTACCCTCCTAAACCATAGATTTTTAATCTGTCAAATGGAGATGAATAATTGTACCTGCCTCATAATGTTGTTACTGAAGATTAAACTAGATAATGTATGTAAAGGGCTTAGCTGAAAAGCTTAACACATAGGTCCTGGGTGAATGTTATCTGCTGTTGTTATTATACATATCACTATTATTATTATTACTTGAGAAACCATGTAGAAGATAATTATAGAAATCCATGCAACAACATTTGGCATGCTTATTGGATGAAAACCATGTGTCAAACAGTATTTAAGATGCTGGGGTCTATGTTCTATGTAAGAAGGTAGACAATAAAGGAGTAAATTGCAAATGGGATATTTTCACGTGCCTATAAGTGCTATAAAGAAAATGAAATAGAGTACTAGGAAAGAGAGCAACTAGGGAAAGAAGGGAGTGTTTTGTTTTTTTGTTTTTTTTTTTCTCTGAACACTAGATGCTATACTTAGCAAAACCCTCTTGAGTAAGAGACAGTAACTAAGACTTAAATGATAAAAAGGAGTTAGGCTTGCAAAGATTTCAGGGAAGATTTCAGACAAGGGGGAAACAAAGAGCAAAGAATCTGATATGCAACAAACATGGCCTGTTTAGGACCAGAAAGAAAACCACTGAAGCAGTGAAGAAGTAAGTTTATAAAAGAGGTGAAAAAGTAGCCTACAGATAGCATCGTAGGCCAGAGTGGGGAATTTGCAATTAATGCAGAGTGCAGTGACAAGCCAGTGGAATTTTCTTAAGCTACAATCCAGGTTGGTGGTAATGACAAACAAAACCCAGCAGTGGCAAGAGAAACAGAAAGAGGAAGCGGAACAATTAATTAAGATGGCAATTGACTTAATTGGCAGTATGTTTTCTTTTTGGTCACATTTAAAATTGTGATATATCTAATAACTGATGGCATCTTAGTATCAGTGAAATGTGAAGACTTAATTAAGAGGGCAATACTCCCCAAACTGATTCTCAGACTCAGTGCAAGCCCTAGCAAACGGCCAGCTGAGTTGCCTTTTTTTTGCAGACATTGACAAGGTGATCTAAAATTCATATGGGGAAAGGTAAAGGATCCAGAATAGACATAACAATCTTTAAAAAGAATAAAGACAGAGGGAACTTCCCTGTTTTAAAACTTGAAGAGAACAAAGATGAAGCACACTTCCCGACTGCAAAACTTACTACAAAGATACAGTAATGAAAACAATGTGGTACTCGCAAAAGAATACACATACAGACTGATGGAATGCAATGGGGAGTCAAGAAATAAACTCCTGTATTTATGGTAAATTAATTTTTGACAAGAATGCCAAGACAGATCAAAGAAGACAGACTACTTTTTTAAAAAACTGGTTCTGAAATTACCTGATGCAAAGGCAGAAATGAAAAAGTGAATGAAGACTTGGGAAAATGTTTTAGTGTTTCCAGAAATGACACTGCAGAAATGGAAATTAAATGTCCTGCTCTCAGTGAAATGGGATAATTAAATCAACTTTAAGTGGGATTATCTTGAGAATTGGATGATTTCCCTGGCCTGGTCCAGTGGTGTCTAAGTTCAAGAGATTAATCTATATTTTTATTCTCCTTTTACCCCTAAATGTAATTTCTTTGTACCTGGGTCTAATAAAACTAAGTGATCTATATTTAGGGATAACTGTTATTTCTTATAGTACTAGTCATCAATAATAGTCCATCAGAGAGGATTGTGTAAGTGTCTGATCTGGTACTTAATTGATTTAACTATCTCAGTAATATAAGGTACATATTGAATCTTATGACCTTGCCCCAAAGGTGTTAGCAAATATTAAGCACCCATTCCATTGAGACATGATTTTCCAATATAGCAAATTTCATACTTCTGTAAGCTATCAGAGACGGTAACAATTACTACTCTCCCATTTAATTTTTAATGGTGATATCATTTCACATTTAGTAGTTATGAGAACCTAACATCGAGAGAAAAGCAGAACTTAATGAGAAGCCTAGACCATATCTGGGCAGAGCCATGCTTGGGAATAGGAAGAAGGTTCCCAAATGCTGAGGGGTCTGTTTCAAATGGACGTGCAGGTGGATGGGCCACTCTCAGCTCTGCAAAGGAACAGAAGGCTGTATAAACATGTGGGCTTGGACAGCTTAGAAGCAGTACACTAGGCTCTCAAAGTGACACGTGTGGTGTTTGATTTGCCAAGAGTCTGTAAATTTGATTCTAGTTTCAGTTGGCTCCAAAAGCTATGGCTTTGCTATTTGGTAAAGAGCTCTGTGCCAAAGAGCCCAAGTCTAGCAGTTCATATAGTATCAGAACTGTACCAACTTAAAAAAAAATACTAATCTAGTATTTCAAAATCATTCACTATATGCCTAATTTTATGTTTGGCTAAAACACAAAGGCATCACCCTTTCCTTTATAAGTCACAGCTGTAGTGTAGCTATCATTTTAAAATAGATAAAAGTTGCCGTCCAGTCTCTCTTTACCTTTTCTATTCTATCTTTGGGCATATTTCTCTGAGGAGCCCAAATCCTTCAATTTTCCCAAGATCTCTAGGAGATCTGAATTATGTCCCTGGTCCCCACATTAAATCTTATTAATACTTACCAGTTGGAAAAATGATATTATTTTATTATTACAATTCTACTTCTAGGATGTATCCTAAGGGAACATTGAGGGTATGTGCAGAATTCCATATGTAAAATGTTTATTTATTGTGGCAGAAAAAGTAAACAGCCTTAAAATTAAATGCATTTTTTGAAACAAACTCGATCGGTATTAAATACAGTGAAGTGGTAGGCACATGTTTAAAAAAATTTGTATTAGAACATTTTCTGCCATAATAGATGTTCGTAATATAGTTACTAATTATAATGGATAATTACCTAGAACTTCTTACATACAAGGTATAGTTCTGTTTTACAGACTGTCTCATTCAGTCTTCCAACAACCCTGCAAAGTAGACACTATTATTATTTCCATTCTGTAGATGAAGAAGCTGAAGCATAGCAGGGCTAAGTATTTCAGTCAAGATTACACAGCTGCTCGGGGATAGAGCCAGGGTTTGAACACCGGCAGTCTGATTCTAATGACTGCGCTTTTAGTGATAAAGTAAATTACTAGTTTAGTTAGAAAACAGTTATTGCGGTATGTATAATACCGTTTGAATATATAAAACACACACCATATATATATATATATATATATATATATATACATTGATAAATACAGCTGAGATAGACCCTAAAATGTTAACAGTTCTTATCTTTGAGTAGTGGGATTAAAAGTAATTTTTATTTTATCTTTGTGTTTTTTGAAATAATTGTTCTATAATTCATGTGCATTTCTATAATCAGAAAAAAAGGCAGTGAAAAATTTGGCACTGTATTATTTTCTATTGTGTTTAAATCTTAACATGTGATAAAGGCTAATAGCAGGTTAATCATATAAATAAATCTCTGCTCATCTATTAAATATTTTGCATAGTAATGATTTGGGATATCTCTACCTTCATCTACCTTATCCTAGATAAAATAACTGAAGCTGAAGCCTACTTACTGAGTGCTGATTTGTGCTGTGCACCTTGATGCTCACAAAACTCTTGCAAAGCAGATATTATCATCTCCAATTTATTAATGAGTGCCTCAGGCTCAGAGAGGTTATGTACCATGGCCAAGGCCACACAGCTACTCAAAGGAAAAGTTGGTCTTTAAATTCAAATCTACCCAGCCAAAAAACCCCTACTCCAATGCTTTAACATTTCCAAAATTGATTCTTCAAGCTAACAGTCTGATAATTTGCTTCATCCCTTCCCTCCTCCCAGTTCTGCAAAATGTAGGTGGCTGTTGGGAGGGGGGTGAAATAAATATATTTAGACAATGATGCTTTCTATATGCCCCTCCTAGAGCATCTCAGTGAATATTAGTGTAGTAATACTAATACAGGGATATAGAAGCCCTGCAGAGGGAAATTTACACTTGTTAGCATAGAGCAACATTAATGTTCTAAACCAGAGCTTCTCAAACTTGAAAGAACTTACAAATTATGTGGGGATTTTGTTAAAAATATAGATTCTGATTCAGTAGGTCTGGGGGTGGGGTGGATTTGAGATCTCACATTTCAAATAAACTCTCAGATGATGCTGATGCTACTGGTTCAAGGACTACCGTTTGGGAAGCAAGGTTTTAAAGGACACAGATAGTAAAGCACTGCACTGTCCCTTGCTGCAGGCCATGCTTAAGGAATAGACGGTTTCAAGGAGCCCGTTATCAACCCTTCCAGGGTAATTGCAAGATAAGAATGGTGACCTACAGGGCTTATTTGTTTTGAAGGATTGGTCTGAGAAGCTAATGGAGGGGGTGGGGGCAATTGAGAGGGGGATGCCTGGACTGCGAGGCTGCTGAATTCCTAGGGACAGAATATGTAGCCCAAAGGCTTGTTTTTGCCTTCAAGAAAGGCTTAGTGTAATTCTCAGAGACCTTGAGCTCCTTTAATTCAGCATGTCAAAGCACCATATTTGGGGGTATATGTTTCTGAGTCCCAAGACCTTCCTTTGACACATATGTCACTAGCTAATGAAAAGTTCTGCTGTTGATTTATATTATTGATTCATTCCTCACCCCTCCTCATCTTCCTTCTTTCTCTCTTTTCTTCTTGGAGTAACAGGGGTTGTGTTTGGTGGAGAGAGCAAGGGCCCTCGAGTGTGGAGGGTGATTTACCTGAGTTAAACCACTGAGTCGGCTACTTATCAGCTTAATGAACTTGGACCCTTTATTAAGACTCTCTAAACCTAAGTCTCCTCTTCTGTTAAATGTGGAAACTATCCAAATTGTTGATGCTCGGTTGTGAGGATTAAATAAGCTAATGGCACATGCTAAGTACTTTATGTGTACTAGCTCTATTTTCTCTAACGTAATGCCCTAACACAATTTACATCTGACAAAACCTTAAATACCATTGACTTCTTCTGGCATCTCAGATGAAATGTCATTTCCTTCTGGAAGCCTCTCCTTACTCCCCTTCTCATCCCAGTCAGATTAACTGTTGCCAACACATGCTTCCAGATCACCCCTTAATTGACTGTCTTCCCTATTAGATCCTCTTAGGTCAGAAGACCCCCATCTGTCTTAGTCATTTTTGAATTTCCACTGCCTGACAGGTGTTTAGTAAGTAAATATTCCTGGATTGATTGAATACGTACATTTACTATTTAACTTAACCCCATTCTGTGGCTCTCTGTCTAACTCCTATAGTTATAAAGCCCCAGGTTGAGTAGTATAAAGAACTTGCTCAGAAGATAACCTCTCTTTGGAAGAGAGTAGTTCTCAGAGTATCATTGTTCATTCTTCTGTAATTTTATTTCTGCCCTTAATTTTAAAAGAAAAGCCTACAGAAGTCAGTTTGTGTGTGTATCCTTTTGCAATCAGTGGAATGTAGTGCTATCCACGTTAAGCCACGGACTCAATATTTTAGTGCTCTACTTGTCTGAAGATTAAAAAAAAAAAGGAAGGGACTCCCTGCATTTGATGGAAAGCACTTTCCCCTGTAGCCCTGTGGGGCATTGTTAGAAACTTGTTGCCTAAAGCAATACACTGGCAGATTCTGACAAGGTGTTTGAAGACTGTTTTAAATCACAGATAAAAATCAGACTGTGAGCTGAGTATCTTTTTCTTAGGCACACTGGAGTCTTGATAAAAAAGTCTTTAAAATTGAATGCGTATAATAATAGCAGACATGCACAAACAGTATGAACACTTTCTTGAGCAAAAGTCAGATTTGAAAACTTGAAAGAAAAAGATTAAAAAAAAAATCTTTGCTTGCCATGTTTAAAATCAGACAATGTTATTTTGTATTGTTATAAAAAATGAAAGTGCTACAATTTTAATAATGGATATTTAAAGTAGGCATTTAATTTGTTTAATGTAATTAATAATAGGTCACCTTGTAAAAATTGCATCTGAAAGCAATTCAGCATATAAATACTTTAGATGGAGTATAATTGTCTCCATGGATAGAATTAATCTTATTAAAAGTTATTCTATAATGGGGATAGTAGAAATTCTTGCCAGAATATGACATCTTTCTCAGTTTTTCTCATTCAAATCCCTGGTTAGATCTTAATATTATTATTAAATATACATATAAATGCTATATGACTATAAACTCATAAAAATTCAGGCTATATATATATATATATATATATAAATCCTCTATGAAAACTTTGAACCTAAATGCAAATAATACGACAATTTTCCCTCCTGCCCATGAATAGCACCTTTATATTTCAAGACACTTACTGTACTACTATTTCAAAAACAGGCACCATGCTGAGGGGGCAAACATATACTTGTGTGTATGTAAATGATTCAGGTACATGTTAGATTTTTACCTGGGACAATGCCATAAAATACAATGAACCTAACTGAAACTATTGATCTTCTTAAATGAGAACTAAGTTCTAAAAGATAACCTATTAAAATTAAATAATTTAAATTATTTTATTAGGAATAATATTTTCATTGTAATTTAATCCTCCCATTGCTTTTATCACCATTTTTTTTAGAGAGGAGGAGGGAGAGAAACTGAACTAGGGGAAGAGAAAGAGAATTCTAAGGGAAAAAGCCATGAATAAGAGACTAAGAAATTGGAAAAGGCTTGTGTATGGAGCAACTATTAAAAGTATGTGGTCTAGTTGGGTGCCCAGGGCCATGCCAGACATTTGAAGTCCCATATTGGAAGCCACATGAAAAAGCAAAGGCTGTGCCTTATGGTTTTTTACATACGGATGTCCATTTATAAGTGTTAGTAAGGGGCTACCGACTGACAGATAGGTATAAGTTGAGTTCTGAAGGGCCTACCTACCATGGAGGAGATTGATAAAGACTAACCTGGCTTATTTCAACCTAACATTTTCCTCTGGCTGCCCCTATCCTAAGATGTAAAAGCTCAGAGACAAATTACAGTCATGCATCATTTAAGGACAGGGATGCATTCTGGTAAGTGCATCCTTAGGCAATTTTTTTTGTTGTGCAAACATCATAGAGTATACTTACACAAACCTATTGCTCCTGGGCTGCAAGCCTGTAGGCATGTTATTGCACTGAATACTATAGGCAATTGTCACACAATGGTAAGTTTATGTGTATCTAAGCATAGAAAAGATACAGTGAAAATAAAGTATTATAATCTTATGGGACCACCTTCATATATGTGTCTTTCGTTGGCTGAAGCATCATTATGGGCACGTGGCTGTATATCAGCATGATTTTTGGCTGCAAGTAATAAAATAGTCAGCTATTAATAAAAGTGATCTAAACAATAAGGATATTTATTAATACATAACAAGAAATCCAAAAGTAGGTAGTCCCATTAAGAACTCAAATCCTTTCTTTATGTATCTCTTTAAGAGCAAAGAAACTTTCCCAGAGCCTCCTAGCAGATGTCCTCTCCTGTCTTACTGGCCATAATTACATCATGTGCTCCTTCCCAAAGGAATTAGACCACCATGATTGGATTTGGCCAGTCATTACTGGTGCTGAGGCTTACCTTCCCTGAAGATTAAGAGTCCTCAGAGGATGGTAAACAAAATCTAGATCCCATTAACAATAAAGATGGAGGAATGGAAGTGGGTTATAGCAGTTAAATAGTTAAAAAGTAATGAATGTTATATGAACTTAAATAAATAAATCCTAGTCACCTCTTGGATGCACCAAGGATGCTTTCCGATTTATAATTGTTTGAGAAATTGAAAAATTATATATGCTAGGACTTATCATTAAAAAAATAACTTCAATGTTTGATGTGTTTATATGTTCTCCCTGACATTTACACCTCCAAATGACTTTTAAAATCCGTGGATTAGAAATAGTTTAAAGTAAAACTGTATCCTATTGGATTCTTAAAATTTCTGAACCCTGAGGGATATATAATCCTACAGATTTCTTGGCTTCAAGATTCAAAAGCAAAAGCACACATGATTATATTTAAAAGGCTGCATTTCACTAGGATTACAAAAATCAGTAGCACATTTAAGCTTCATGTTACAGAAAATAGAACATGTTCAGCCATTTGATCACATCTGGCATTCTTTCAAACATATTCCTCTTACAGCGCAGTAACCTAGGATTCCTTTTTTCCTTCCCAGCCATAGACCCTGAATCTGTAAAGTGTAATATGCCAAAAAATTAATTCAGAGTTAGAAGTTTGGGGTTGATTTCTCATTCTACCACTTAACTAGCTGCTAAACTTCTGTAATTTACTTGGACTTTTGGAAACTCAATTGCCTCAATTTACCTGACATATCCCTAGTTTTGAAAGGAAGTTGAAAAAAAATCTTTGTCTGTATAAGATCATCTTTCTGAATGCCCCAGGTCTTTAAGCCACTTTGCCCAATGTTTCCTTCACACCTAAGAGACTCTTCTAATGATCAGGGTATGAATTTTTCTCTATCTTTTTTCTCTTGCATTGCCTTCTTTTATTCTTTTCTCACTTATGCTATGTCTGGCTTAACAAATGTTTCAAACATTAATTTGAAAATTACTACCGAAATTATCTGCAGAATATGTTCTTAAGTTTTCATTAAAGTAACTCTTTAGTTTGCTTTTTTCCTATGTAGAAAAAAAAATGACAGTATAAAATCAGCATCCTTCTTCCTTATCCTAGCAGTAGTTATTTGCTCCAAGAATGTAGATGAGAAGCTGTTTCCAAAGTCATCACAATCCACAGGAATAGCCCTTTGTATTTCCTTTGTGTTTCTTATCTGAAGACTGTAAGTGCAAGTAAGCCTGTGGTCCTCTCCAGAGTTGCTAACAGTCTAACTTTGAAGGTTCTGCCACCAGAGGGAACTGGAGTTATAAGATTTTACAATGCCTCCTCATAGGTGCTGTATATTTCTAATAAAATAAAGGTTGTTTAATGAAAGGTTGTTTAATGCTGTTAAACTTGGAGATTTTCACATAAAGTTTTCTGAGGAATTAATTGTATTAAATATATCTAGAGCTGTTATTAGACATTTTATTAGAAAGAAAGAGATCTCTTCAGTGATCCCTTTTTTTTCCACATAAATTTCTACAACGATAAGATTCATCCATGAAAAAATAGAGATCTCACAGGAATGATAAAAATTATATATGATATAATTTTCAATTGAAAGTAGGAAGCTGATTAATTTTTAAATATTCATTCAAGATTTAAATAGACAACTCTCTAACTCTGTTTTACATTATGAAATGAAGAAGTTCGCATATAAAACTTGCCAAGAATGTGACTAGCTTAAATGATACTGCCATGATCTATCGAAGATACCTATTTGGAACACATCAAATATTCTGATATAGTGAAGCAATAAAGGCAAACCTACTTTTTCTAAAAGTTCATTTTACCTAAAATACTTTTGAAAGCTGTCTATAGAAAATTGGTCCACCTCTTAATACACATTGATGAGTCAGCAATCATTCTTATGCTTCCTATTATTATTATCATTTTTTTGGTGTTGCAAACTTTTGCCCTTTTTTTTAAACTTGGTGTTTTTGTTTTGTTTCTTAATGTGTAATGCCAGCATTAAGCAGACCATAGGGAAAATATGAAAATCATTTTTCAGATATCAAAGCAACCTAAAGTTGTACATCAAAACCAGCCTTCTTCTTATTTTACAAATCTCTCTCAGAGTATGTACCAGTGTGGTCTCAAATTCACCAGCAGCAGCATCATTAGGGGATACTGGTCAATATTCAAATTTCTAGCTTCAACCCTAGATTTATTGACTCTGCGTTGTGAA
>RJWJ010024794.1:0-24506 GCA_004363605.1 Indri indri | reverse complement strand
ACTAATTGGGAGTTGATTCTGATGAATAAATGTGCCGCGGCCGCCGGAGGAATTGACCACGCCGGCAGATGGCCGGAGCATGAGAAACGCTCCGTCGTGGCCTTCTGAGGGGCCCATCAATAATAGATCGCGCCAGCCCTGGGAGAGGGAAGCGTTTCTGCTGCAGGTATGAATTATGGATGCCGTTTAGGGTAATGCGGATCTATCTCAAAAGTTCCGCTCAGTTTATGTGCTAGTAAAAGCCGGCAATTTGCTTGTGTTCCAGCTATAATTTGCGCTACATTAAGGGGCCCTCCTTTCCATAATGGATGTGCGGTTGGACGCAGGCGCAGTCGCGCCCGGAGGGCGAGGCCCCAGGCTCCGAGCGCAGCCAGGTGTGGTCCTCTGCAGCCAGTCGCGCGGTCCTCTGCTGCAGATGAAGGTGGGTGCCTTAAACTCTCCCCCAAGGTCCTGGGAAGACACCACACTAAAACCCGTCAAATGCAGTTGATATATGTCCCGAGAAAAGCACAAAAAGAAAACCCATGGGCTGGCAGGCAGGACAAAGACATTAGCAATCTTGCAAGAGAAGCCATAGACTGGGTGGTTAAGAGCATGGATTCTGGAGCCAGACTGTCCAGGTCTGAATTCTGGCTTTGCCATTTCCTAACTGTGTGGCCTTCTGCAAATGATCCAGCCTCCCTGTGCCTCAGTTTCCTCCTCCATAAAATGGCAATATTAGTACCAACCGGTTATATGCGAAGTCAGAGCAAGCACATGAAAGCCAACTGTTTAATTATCAGCAATTTGGGGAGCTGGTTGGTAAATACGGCCTGTATTAAAAATTAAATTTCATAAGCTTGCAGTTAAAACCGAAGGTAATAAATACTCAAAACTCATCAATTCCTAATTATTTCACTCCATTTTATTATTATCTATGTTCTTGAGGATATTTATGTCTATTGTATCTGCATGGTAGTAACGGTACATGATGCGTCTTCTCAGTGATGTACAATATGCATCTCTTCCCAACTCTGAGGTTCACGACGTCACATTGATAGCTTGCGACTTGCCATCGTGGGAGCATTCACATGAGGGACATTGGCAAATGCTGCAAATCAGGGCTTCTTCCCCGAGAACTGGTTGTTAAACTTTTAAGAGCACACACTGCTAGTCCTGACCTAATAATAAAGTTGTCCGGAGGATCGAATAGTTGATATGTTTATAAATTGCTTAGCACAGGGCCTCACACATAGTAAGCACCATATAAAAATTTGCTATTATTATTTTCATAGATTTTTACAAGTTTTTCTAGCACAGATCAAATGGTCACTGTATTTGAACAAAGCCCTCTAAGGAACCATGACGTTTGTTTCCCTCCCAGCTCCTGTGATCCAACAGCCTAAAGAAAGACCTATTAACTCTCTCCTAGGGTGAGGACAAACTAAAATTTTGGGGTAAAATTAGGTTTAGGTTTGCATGTTCTCCTTAGCCTTTCAAAGTACTTTCCTAGTGTGGGCAAATAGAATAGTAGGCTGACTTTGGTTAGGAATGGAATTCTGACTCTCTTACTAATTTGAGCAAATTATTTCATGTCTTCAAGCTTTTACTTCTTCAGCTGCTATTAATAAAAAATGGGTAATAACAGCTGCTTCATGGTTTTGGGTGGTAAAGATGATATTAGGGCCAGTATAATCTCTGGAATGCGATTGCCTGTGTTCAAATCCTACCTTTAGTATTTGCTGGCAACAAGACCTTGGGAAAGATCTTTACTTTCTATTTAATCCTTATTATAGAAAGGATTTTCTATAATTCTTTCGATAAAATTGGGGTAATAACACTTCTGTTTTTTGGTTGTTGGGAGAAGAAATAGGGTAATGCACTTAAGGAGTTTAGCATTTTACCTGCATACAGTAGGTGTTTAATAAATATTAACAGCGACCATAGCTACTACCTGGCAATGATGCCTCTCACCACCCCTGACAACCTGGGCGGTTCAGGCTGATCTGGATGGCTGGCTGGGGGAGGCTCCCCTGTTTCCTCTCTCTTGGATGTATCTTCCTCCTAAAACTATGCCTGGCCTTAGAGCTTGTGACCTTCCCACCCTGAGGATGAGTCCTCTTGGACAGAGTATAATCAAGCAGTGCACCCCAGCCCAAACCTTGGGTAAATTCCTTAATCTCCATGAAACAAACCACCCAGAGCTGTTGTGAGGATGAAATGGCATAGTGTAGGTGCAGCGGGGCAATGCATTTAGGAGTTGCACATGGCAGAATTGCCTATCGAGGAATGAATTGTGTCTTACTTTCTCACTTGAGTGTTCATCAGAAAAGGATGAGATGTTCTTTCTTTTCTCTTGCCCGGGAAGACAAATGGGTCTTTGTGTCTTTGAGGTTTGAGTTTGTACTCTCTACAAGTGAAGAGTTAACAGATTTTTTTTCCTTAATCTTTTGGGCCTCAGGAGTCTAGAAAGAAAGAAAGAGGAGTTGTGGCTCCCCAGAGAGCTTTGATCAAAAGCAGTGCCTGGGAGGTTGTATCTGAAGAGCCAGGCCCTTTGGAAAGGGACCTGGGGAATCCTGGGAGGATATCCCCGAGGCCAGGCTCTGAGAGGCTGGTGGCCAGAGGGTTCCCCGGCCACTTCCTACCCGCTATCGGGAAGGAGAACTGGTTGGATGCTCAGTAGGAAGCCGGCCACTGAATGTGACTTGGGGCTTTCCAGGACCACAAAAAAGAGAAAGGGTGGCTTGGAGAGTGAGGAGGGAGAGTCTAAGAAATGACTGATAACTTCCTGATAACCCTGTTCTCTTAGGGAGTGGGGTGGGGTTTGAACTGGATTATGTTTGGCTTAGACAAAGAAACATAATATTACTTTCACTTTTCAATTTGAGAGCAATTCATATTTGTGACTCATGTAATATGCTGTTCTCATAATAAAGGCTCAATAAGTCGTTGTTCCCTCCACTCTTCTGTTTGTGCTTTATTTACATTTAATCACAAATCCGAGCCCCATAGCAATTTAGAGGTTGAAACCTGGGGCTCTAGAGCCAAGTAGACTCAAGTTCCAATCCTCAACCCACCAATTACTTGGCTGCGTGAATTTTGGGTAAATTCCACAACCTCAGTTATAATTCCTATAGAATGGGGGTTAAAAAATAGCTGCTGTTTGTGAAAATGAAATCACTCTTCAAACATACTAAGTTCTAAGTAAATAGTGGCCTTTATGGTTGTATGCTCTATGAGATAAGTAGGGCACAATAAATGCCATTAAACAAAGGAAGAAATAAAGCCACAGAGAGGCCAGATGTCCTCTCTGAGGTCAGGAAAAGACTCATAAACACAACACTTGCTCTCTTGCTATCTAAGCCAGGAAGGGATGCATTGTTCCTAGCACCTCTCAGAGGCAGGATTCTACCAACCCAAGTGTTCCATGTTCCCAAAAGCTTTTCGATGCTATAAATACAGAGGGAACTTTCTGAGAAATTTGCTGGGTCAGGGCTTTTGCCTAAGCAGACAACTTTGGTTGGCTTTGGCTCCCTTTCCTGATTGCCCTGCTTCACGAATCCATTGTTTCAGTTCACTCTGTGGTTTCTGTTTGAATCTTCCAGAACCACTGTAAACTTAAAAGAGGAGAGGAGGGTAAGATGCTAACTTCTGGCAAAACACAGACAGTGAAAAGACCCGGTCTAATCTAGCCAGAGTTGCCGATGAATCTGTTGGGCTATTGTTGATAAAATTTAAGTGGTATATATTTATTTGGTCAGTTATTTTTAGAGCCAGTTTTCTGATCATAAAAACATTATGTGGCAATTATGAAAAACGTGGAAGTCAAAGATCCCATACATTTTTTTTTGTGATGGCAAGCAGTTTCGTAAAAACCCAATTCTCTAAATCCCATAGGATTTTGAAAACAATTAACTCCTTATAGAATTGATAGCTTTTCCAATTAATTAATCAGTAAATCAATTACCCAGAACATGTTTATTGAGTTCCTTTTGTGCAATAAGGTAGGTCCTGGGATTGTATTGAGGTAAGAAAATGAAAAGCTCTGAACTAATAAATGTTTTCCATTCCCAGAGGGGAGACCAATCTAATGGCAATGCAATTAGTGATCAAATGTTTGGTCCTTAGGAGTGGTGAGAGTTGGGACAGACAGTAAATGTGGTATGAACAGGGAGACAAATGAGCCCCAAGGTGACAGGAAAGGCTTGTTGAAAAAATTCAGTGGGGAAACATCCTGTGTCTTAGGCCCCCAGTAAAGGCAAGGTGACTGCATTCATCCAGCCACCCATCCACCCACTCGTCTATGCCTCCAGTTAAAATGTTTTTATTATACTTTTAAAAAACCAGCCTTTTGAGGTATAATTGACATATAATAAACTGCACATATTTAAAGTGTACAGTTTGATAAGTTTTGACATATGTCTACATCAGTGAAACCATAGCCACAATCAAGACGATGGACTTATCCATCACCCTCAAAAGTTTCCTTGCAGCCTTTTGTAATTCTTCCCACTCACCTTCCCAGACAACCTCTGATCTGCCTTGTGTCAGTATATATTTGCATTTCCTACAATTTCATAAAAATGGAATAATATAGTCTGCACTGTTTTTTGTCTGGTTTCCTTCACTCAGCTTAATTACTTTGAGATTGATCCATGTTGTAGCATGTATCAATATTTCATTCTTTCTTATGGCTTAGTAGTATTCCGTCGTGTGGATACCTCACAATTAGTTTCATTCACCCGTTGATGGACATTTGGGTTGTTTACAGTTTTTGGCTAGTAATATAAAAATAGAGTTGCTAAGAACACTCATGTACAAATTTTTGTGTGGACATATGCTTTCATTTGTTCTTGGGTAAACACCTAGGAGTAGGAGTAGAATGGCTGGTTCTTGTGGTAGGCACATGCCTAACTTTTTAAGAAACTGAGAAACCATTTTCCAAAGTGATTACACCATTTTACATTCCCACCCGCAGTATATGAGAGTCCTGTTTTCTCCACATCCTTGTCAACGCTTTAAAATTTTAACCATTCTAATAGGTATAGTGGTGATATGTGATTTTAATTTACATTTCTCTAATGACTAATGATTAAGTCTTTTTTCATGTGCTTACTTCCCATCTGCATGTACTTCGGTGAAGTGTTTGTTCAAATATTTTGACCATTTTTTCAAAATTGGCTTGCTTGTTTTCTTATTAAGCTTTGGGAGTTCTTTATATATTTGGGATACAAGCCCTTTATTAGCAATATGATTTATAAGATATATGATTCTGTCAGTCTGTAGCTTGTCTTATAGTCTCTCAGAGTGTCTTTTAAAGAGCAGAAGTTTTAAAATTTGGTGAAGTCTAATTTATCAGTTTGTTCATTTCTGGATCATGATTTTCATGATGAATCTAAAAAATCTTTGCCTAAGATTAAGGTTACAAAGACATTCTCCAATATCCTAAATATTTCATAACTTTAGGTTTTATATTTAGATCTATCATCCATTTTGAGTTAATTTTTATATATGATGTAAGGTATGGATAGAAGTTCATTTTTCTTTTTGCATATGGGTATCTAATTGTTCCAGTACCAGTTGTTGAAGGAACTATCATTTCTCCACTGAATTGCCTTTGCATCTTTGTTAAAAATCTGTTGTCCATATACATATGACTCTATTTGTGGATTCTGTTCTGTTCTATTTATCCGATCTATTTGTCTATCTTTATGCCAGTATTGCACTGCCTTGATTACTATATCCTTATTATAAATCTTGGGATCAGGTAGTGTTAGTATTACAACTTTGTTCTTTTTTTTCTCAAAGATTTCTTGGCTACTCTACGTCCTTTGTACTGCCATATATATATATTTTTTAGAATCAACTTATCAATTTCTACAAAAAAGCTTCCTAGGGATTTCTATTTGGACTGCATTGAATCTATAGATCAAGCTGGGAGAATTTATATCACCTTAACAATCTTGGGTCTTCATGAACTCATGATCATAGTACCTATCTTCGTTTATTTTGGTCTTAACTTCTCTTGGCAATATTGTATAATTTTCATTGTATAAATTTTTCACACATTTTGTCAGATTTATGTCTAAGTATTTAAATATTTTTGATGTTATTGTGAATGGTATTGTTTTATTAATGTCAACTTCTGATTGTTCATTGCTATTATATATACATCTAATTGATTTTTGTATATCAAGATTGTATCCTGCAACCATGCTAAACCCATTTATTGGTTCTAGTAGCCTTTTTGTTGATTCCATCAGATATTCTACATAGATGATCCTGTCATCTGTGAGTAAAGAGAATTTTACTCTTTTTCCTATCTGAATGCCTCTATTTTTTCCCTTCCGCTATTACACTGGTTAGAACTTTTAGTACAGTGTTGAATAGAAGCAGTGAGAGTAGACACCCTTGTCTTGTTCCTTATCATCAGAGGAAAGTGTTTATTCTTTCATCATGATGTTTGCTGTAGGTTATTTGTAGATATCCTTTATTAGGTTGAAGGTGATCTCTTCTGGTCCTACATTGCTGAGAGTTTTTATTATATTCACACCGAGGTGCACACGGTCTGGGGGATGGGCATGCTTGCAGCTCTGACTTGGGTGGGGCAAAGGCAATATATGCAACCCAGACATTTGTACCCTCGTAATATTCTGAAATTAAAAAAAATAAAAAAATAGAAATGAATGTTGTTGAATTTTTACAAGTGAGTTTTTTTCATCTGTTGAAATGATTTTTTTTTATAGTTTGTTAATATGGTAAACTACTTGATTTATTTCTGAATGTTAAAACAACCTTGCATGCCTGGGATAATCCTACCAGTCATAATGTATTATCCTTTTTATATATTGTTGGATTTAATGTGCTAATATGTTGTTTAGCAATTTTCCATGCATAATAAATAATACTGGTCTGCAGTTTTCTTTTCTTATAACATCTCTGTCTGATTTTGGTGGTGGGATAATATTGACCTTATAGAATAAGGTGGGAAGTATTCCTCCCTTTTCTATTTCTGGAAGAGTTTATGTAGAATTTGATATTATTTCTTCCTTAGATGTTTGGTAGATTTCATCAGTGAAGCCATCTCTACATCCAGTTTTTCTCCAGAACGTATAACTTTCTACATTCTGGAGTTAGCTGCCTTGGTTTGGATCCCAGTTCCAAACCTTACTAAGCATGTGAGCTTGGGGAAGTCTCTAAATATCCATCTGCAAAATTGAGGAATAAAAATGCAATGGTACCTATATCATAAGGTTGTTGTGAGGATTAAATGAGATGATGTCCATATTTGGCAAATTTTACTTATTGTTATTACCATGAGCCCCTGTCTCCCAGACAAGACTAAGTTGGAGAGTGGGATAGAAATGGACCCAGAGGAAGGGCATGGACTATTTTCTTTCCAGATGTGGTCTCACCCTAGCCTTCTTCTCCCTTACTCCTTAAGGTAATTGGAAAGAAAAAACTGGTCCCACCACTTAATCTATGGCCAAATTAATTAACCTCTCCTAGCCTTGTTTTCCTTATCCATAAAGAAGGGATATTAATCATGGCATATAATTGTTGGCCACTTACTAGATACTGGACACTGTCCTAAGTACTATCCATGTATTCACCCAATGAATCCTAACAACATCGAGTGAGATGGGTACTGTTATCCCCAATTTTACCGATGTGAAACTGAAGCAGAGAGAGGTTAGTAATGTGCTCAAAGTCACACTGATAAGTTGCAGAACTGGGATATGAACCCAGGAAGTCTGGCTCCAGAGCCCACTTCCTTACCCCACCTTTATAATTTTTGGTTGCTGTAGATTTGTGTGTGTGTGTGTGTGTGTGTGGGAATTAAATGAGATAACCTGGGGGCACAGGTTGCTAGATGTGCAAGATGTTACTAAGTGTTACTTTACTTTCTACAAGTTCTACAAAATTTCGGAAGGAATAACACACTGATTATTTTGTTTTATCTCAACTTCCATCCCCAGGCCACCTCAAATCCAGGGATGACTTTGATTAGCAGAGGCTCTGTTTCAGCACACAGGACAGGCTCCAATCCCAGCAGAACTCTGATGCTCAGAGGTAGATGGCAATGCCAAGGTCCCTAGTCCCTTGCTACTCAAAGTGTGGTCATTGGGACAGCAGCATCAGTATAATCTGGGAGCTCGTCTGAACTGCACAAACACAGGCTCCACTACAAACTACTGAATCAGAATTTGTATTTTAACAAGACCCCAGGTGATTTGTGTGCACGTTAAAGTATAAGAATCACTGCCCTAAATCAATACTTTTTCTGCTTGATCCTTCCAAATGGTTGCTTATTCATTGAGGTGATGGGAGTTCACCAACACATCCCCTTACAGATGTGATGTTTATATCGAAGGCACATTTATCTTCCCTGTGCAGGAGATGCAAAGTCAAATGCCTTCAGTGGGCCAGATGGGGACTCTGGTAAACCGGAGTGTGCCAGGCTCTGTCTAAAAGGGACAGCTGCCACCTCACCCCAGCCAATTGCTGTTAAATGGGAAGGCAATCCCAGTGTTCAGATCTTCCGATACTTTGGTGAAAGTTGGAGATATAGGTCTTTATCCGAAATCTCTTATTTGTTAAATGTTAACAACTAATTCAAACTAGCAAAATAACTTTGAGGGCCAAATGGGCATGTGCGCAGGCCATATTCTCCAGGGAATGCCAATGCATGACCTCTGACCTAAGAATGACTTCAAAGAGTGCAGCTTTTCAAATAAATCAAATATGTGTTGAACCTGACAGTCTTCTGAACATTTAGAGGTTTTTACAAAGAACGCGAGACTTTCCATTATTTGGTTATCTTTAATGTCAGCCACACTCAACCACAAGTAAGTATTTAATTGCTGTTTCATTTTCCATACTTTGGCACATTATCTGTTCTCTCTGCTTTGACTGTACATTCCTATCTCCTCCATTGGCTAACTTTGATTCATCCTTCAAGATGCAAATCAAGTTTTACCTGCTCCGTGAACATTTTCTGGTTCCCCTCAGTTAGAGTTGACCATGAGTGCAATTGCTGTCCACCCCAGCCTGGACCATGTTCTGTTGGAATCATTTGTTTATATCTTCGTTTCCCCCCATACATGCCCAGACATCGCAGACTGAGTCTTATTTAGTTCTGTATTCCCAACATCCAGGAAGTGTCAGGCACAGCGCAGATTCTTACACTGGCCATACCTTACGTGGGTGTTGGGAGGATTAAGCAACGTTAGGTATGTGCAGAGCTTAGCTTGGTACATGATGCCCAGTAGGCGGGCAGTAATGTGAGATCTCCTTTCCTGGGGAATCTTCTGGTCCAGTGTGACAAAGGGAATGTACAATCCAATCCTGGCCCCCTAGGGACTTTTGTCTTTTGTTGAGTCCTTTCCACTCTCAACCTTGGTTCCTCATCAAGGGAGTTGAAATAGATCTCCAAAGCTCCAGCTCTGAAATCCCAGTAGGTGGCCCATAATTTCACGTCCCCGACTTTCCACACTGTCTAATGAATTTACAACATCAACCTCCAAAGCAAGCTGAGTACTGGAGGCTAGGCTGAGAGCACATGGTCTTTGGGGACAGTGGTTTGTCCTCTGAGGGCGTGGATTTGACATCATGAGAGCGTTTTGAGTCTACTCGAGGCAAAGGAAGAAGGCTTGGGGCAGGATTAGCACTGAGATAATGTCTATAAAGAGTTTTAAGCATCTTAGAGATGGGTTTTCTAGTCATGAAATGTCACTCTGTTAATTTGGGCATGGGTGAATAAATAAATTGATTTTAACTTCATTTATTTGCTTATTGAAAAATTACTGAGTACCTATTATGTGCCATGCCTACCAAAAGATTCTGCAGATACAGCAGCGAGCAAGAGTCCTCCCGGAACTTGTATTCTACTTGGGACGGCAATGAGCAAGTAAACAAACAAATACCTGAGACAATTTAGCTTGATGATAAATGTTATGCAGAAAAGAGAATAGACAGAGATGGGGAAAGTGTGCTCGATAGAGTGATCAGAGAGGTCTTTCTGAGAAGGTAACATCTGAGCTAAGACCTGAAGAAGGAGGAGAGCTACTCATAAAGTCAGGGGAAGAGAATTCCAGGCAGCTGGAACAGCAAGTGCAAAAGCCTCAAGGCAGATTAAGCTGGGAGCCAGTCTGAGGAGAGGGGAGTGAGCAGGAGCCAGATCCTTAGAGTCTTCTAAGCAGAGTGTCACTTTTTCCCCAGAGGTACTACTGGTCGCCATTGGAATGCTTTAAGCATGGGGAAAACAGTCTAGGTTGAGACTTCATTTACATTTTAAGAGTGCTCAGAAATCTTTAGAAGCAATTTCCTCTGCCGACTTGGAAGAATTAATTAGTTAATATCTGCATGACACTTGAAAATCTTGGAGGAACAGAAACATATTATTTCCCCATCGAGGCTTTCTAAATGGCGGTCTGAGTACCTGCGATTCTCACCTAAAGCCGGCTGAATGAGAAATGGCGCGTAGTCCCCTGCTAAAGAAAACATTTCTTTCTCCTGCCCTGCAGGGAAATCTCGCTTCCATTTTTATAAGGCCAAAGAGGGACTTGGAAACAGGGCCAGTTCTGACTCTGTAATTAATTTCAAAGAAAGCCTTTTACTTTCACTGCCTATAAAGAGATTAAAAAATAACTTTTGTTTAGGTAATATCTTTCTCTAGAGAGCTCAACAGCAAGGAGTTTGATCTTGTATTGCTGTAAAGTAGGCAGGAAACCCACTACCTTTTAATTCTTACTTTAAAACATGCCTGAAATTATACCAAAGTTTCCCCAGCAACCTAGGGGAATCTGGCTGTCAGAAGCTGCACCTTTCACTGTATCCCAGATCCTTACCCTTGGCTCCATTTCTTTCCTTTTGAGAATTTGGATTTTTGCTGATTGCTTTCATCCAGTTAATCTCTCTCCCTGCTTTTTCCTAATAACAGCTAATGTCAGTTATGCCCTTGCCCAAAGCCATGCACCCTACATGCATCATCTCATTTAATTGAAAATTTACGGAGGTAGGCCCCATTGATACCACCAATGTCACAGATGAGGAAACTGAGGCTCACAGGACCCAGGCAATGGCCTGAAATCACATCGTTTGAAAGAGGCAGGGTTGGGGCTCAGACCCAGGCAATTCGATGCCAGAGCGCACACACGGAAACATGACCACCTCCTGCCTCCTTTACGTTAAAACTCTAAGAATAACTTGGATGTCTTTACAGATTCTTTGTGTGGTACCACATTCAGGGCACCGAAGGCATACTCTTCATTATTTATTTATTTATGTTTTGGGCAGCAGCAATATCTTTTCTTCTTTTTCTTTCTTTTCTTTTTTTTAATGTGGTGGGGGTGGGAGGTGGGTGGGTACCAAGTGAAGAGAAATGCCTTTTATGGATCGTCTGCTAAACCTTGTGAAGCCGGAGCTGTGTCTCCGTGCCAGACAACTGTGCCTGCTGACTTAATGGCTCCGAAAGATGACAAGGCTTAAAAAATCGACTGTCACTGCAGAACTCGGAACAGATTGAAATAGAGCGCTTGAGTCATCTGTTAAAGATGCCACTCTGGGCCCCTGTCATGCAATGCCCAGTTAGAGCCAGGAACGCATTAAGAAAATAACTTCGATTCAATTCTGACACCTAAGGTCCCTGTCCCATGTGAGGGGACTGTAGGGACAGATGCTGCTGCTTGGCAAATACCCCACTTCTGGTGGCTACTTGTCAGCTGACTCAGAGCAATTAGTAAATAGTGAAGTTCCCAGCAGAGCTCGTGGCAAGGGCTGGGAGATACATACTGCGCTGTCTGCGATTCTCCGTGTCTCCTCTGTTTCAAATAGCCTGTCAGCCTTGCCATGCCACATAGCCAAGTGCCCACACATGCGTTCCCAGCGCGTGTAAATCTGTACCCGCGCCTCCACCCACACGCAGCCTCCTGCCAGACTATCTCTAACCCAAACTTCACACCCTGATTTGTTTGGAACTCACCTCCAATATTATGGAAATTATTAAGATCACGGGGTTTAGAATCAGGGGATCCCTAAATAGAAAGTCCCCACCATTCCAAATGTGCATAACACAAATCCACATAAACTGAAGAATGCCTGACTGCAACCAATCAGGATGTTAGTGGAAGCCATATAGCTCAGACAGTACATTTGGGTTCCTCACGAATTATTGTGTAAGGGGTGCAATGTGCATTTTGTTTAGCAAGGTGGAGGGGGGCCTTTTGGAAGTAGAGATGGGTTTACAGATGTGACGGCAGGCAGGGCTGGAGGGCAAGCGTATTGATATTGACGATGGAGAAGACCAACTGGTTTTGAATCCAGCTGCGTTCATTACCAGCTGTGTGACCTTGGACAAGTTGCTTCACCTCTCAGAGCCTCAGTTTCACCAGCTTTAAAATGCCAAGATTAATAACAGTATCTACCTTTTGGGTTGTCATGAAGGTTAGATCAGTCAGAAGTGCAAGTGTCTGGTGCTGTGTTAGTGCTCAACAAATTTTAGCTAAAAAAGAAAACCAATAAAAAGGGATCCAGGATCTTATTTTCAAGATGGAGAGAATCGGCACAAGCAGAGGCTGCTAGAAGATTTGGAATAGGAAATCCCATGAGCTCCTGTAGCCTGGGGGAATTAGTAACCATGCCTTACTCAGAGTATTATGACAGCTCCAATGGGTAGCATTGATCAGAAGGAAAATCTATAATATTGGAAGAGGGAAATGTCTTAGGGGAAGTGATATGTATGCAAAAAGTAATTTATATGGGGTTTGGTGATTTGGCTATGCCAGTGGAGGAATGCTCTGCATGTTGTATGGCTAGAAATGGAAATATGCCAGGTTGGGTTTGGAGAGGACAAGTCTCACTTAGAAAGGGAGTTGAAGACTCACATGAGATGAGGAGGAAGCTCTGGAAAGTGTGTTTCCATAAACACAAGAGTGAGGTGAACCAAGAACACAGCTGAAGTTCACGCCTACGGAACAGAAGGCCCAGGTCTTATTAAATTGTGTGGGCGTCACTCCTGGACGCCTGGATTACAAGGCCCCTGCTTCCCCTCAATGATAGACTCAGACATGCCACAAGGCAATAAAAAACATGTTAGCTATGGGTGGGACAAAAGGCGGACTTGCCTGCTTTACCTTGTGAGAGGGTCTGGAGTGACATCAGGGAGGGGTTCACATAGAGAAAAAAGAACGAGGTCATACACAGAAGGCTAGTGCCATGCATGACGGATATTCTGAGTGTGTGTTTGGGAGACTGCCTTGGGCACAGCACAACACAGGACTATCCTTTCTCTGGCTGTTGTGATTGAAACTGGTGTATGGAGACCAAGGGGAAGGGAAACCACATCTTTACTTCTGTCTTGCTGGTTGTCATCATTGCATATTTGGAAAACTCTTAAGGGAGCCCGATGGATGTCAGTCAGTGGTCATGTTCCGTGGGGGAAGTTCATTTTTGGCCCAGATCACAACTGGGAAATGTCATATCCCACCCAAATCTATGAACATTGCTTCTGTGTGATGAAGCAGGAGTTAACTGGAGCCCTTAACCTGCTGACTAGGAAGTGATGTCTTGCAGCTGTAACCTTGTAGGGCCGTGTGCAGACTAAATAGCATTCTGTAGAACATCTGGGAGGGCAGGTTTACTGGTTTCAGGTTTGGAACCTAACAGTATAGTAGTAATTCGGGGGAAATAAATAGAAAAAACCACACATGTACACACAGACACACACATACATGAAAGTATATAATTAGATATTTTGATCAACAGATGTTTTCATCAAGTCTATTTAATATTTTGGTGAAGCTTCTGGAATCCTGTTGGAGAGAGATAAAGCCTCTTACAGTATCATCATTAAACTCTTGTTACTTAATCAGACCTTTAAGCAAGGGCAATAAACAATAATTTGTTGCAAATAGAAATAAAGGCTAAATTTAAAACAGTGAAGTTGAGGATGAAGAAAACTTGGCTGGTACAGCCAACAGAATCCAGATCGGGCCTCAATAAGAGCAATAGGTAATATTTGTTGCATGCCGTGCACTGAATGAGCCTTTTATATGTAGTAATCCTCATACCAGCCCAATGACATGGTGTCGTTCTCAGCGTATCAATGAGGGAACGGAGGCACAATAGCTGATAAGTGGCAGAGCCAGAGCTGGATATAAGCCTGGGGGCTGAGTGCGTCCTCTCAGCCTTTGCTATTTCTTTTATAGAAACTAAAATCAGAACTGCAGGTGTAAATCATTCATACTTTGTTGTTTTTAGTTATTCCTCCATTTGGAGGACAATGTCTATAGATCTCATTCCTTGGTGGGAACTATATAATTCTAAATAAATCTTTTTGTGGTCTTCATAAAGTCTTGAGCTGAAAAATCCCTCCAGGTACAGTAATCGGTGGAAATCTTGGCAGGGTGGACTCTATCTATTCCCCTACTGAGGGGAAAGTTCTGCTTCCTGGGCCATGTATCTAAATAGCCTATTGCACAGATCCATTGAGCTGTCTCAGGCATGTTGGATTAATATGTCCAAAGCTGGACTGATATGTGTTCTCTGTCTTCGTTTTCAACTGGTGGCACCACCATCCTTCTGGTCACCCGGGTTATGAGCCTGGGATCCTTGATGTCTTCCCTGTCTATCTCCACACCTGTGTCCAGCTGGCCATGAAGTCATCAGGAGCTGTTTAGTAAATAGTCCCCAGATATGGCTTTGGTTCTATCCCTACTGCCAGTGCCCTAGTCCAGGCCCTCTCAGACTCTCAACAGCCGTTTTCTAACTGGTGATCCTGCTTGTGTTTCGCTATCCTGTTTTTTCAATGTTTCCTTTCTTTTTCTTTTTTATCATTTTCCTCCGTAAACTGTTCTGATTTCTATTACCTTTTGTAAAAACTCAGGAGGGATGCATCTTTATTTTAATTCTATTAGTAGCTACCTTTAAGATCTTTAAAGAAAAATTTAAACCTCTATTATGCTATCAAAATTAATTTCAAAACCACAATTTTGGGGTTCTCCTTTCCGTGGAAGATGAGAAATTTGCTTTGGAACTTCTCCCTTCCCCAGTCTTTGTAAATTTAACTCCATCACTTTTTTTTCCCATTTGAGCCATGATTTTAATTTTTTTAAATTTCAAAATGTTATGAGGGTACAAATGTTTTTGGTTACATGGATTGCTTTTGTGATGCTCGGCAGCGTTCAAAGTGTGCTTGTCACCCAGATAGTGTTCACTATACCCGTTAGGTATGTGTTCGCCCGGGTCCCCGCCTCCTCACCAGCCCCCACTTGATTTCCTTTGAGATTTCCTTCCCTCTATGCACATGCGTGCTCATCCGTTAGTTCCGATTTAATGGTGAGTCCATGTGGTGTTGGTTTTTCCATTCTTTAGATACTTCACTTTGGATAGTGCTCTCCAGCTCCATCCAAATTGTTGCAAAAGACAGTAAGTCATCCTTCCCCATGGCTGAGTAGTATTGAGTGACATATATATATATACACATATACACATATATATATACACACACACATCACATTTTGTTAGTTCACTCATGATTTTTTAAAATTATATAAAAACAACTTTGGGGAGGATAATCAACCTTGCATCCAACCCCACTTCTGCTGGCTAAATTATTTTACAGTTATTGTCTCTATTTAACTGACTTCGGTACTCACTGATGTGCTCTTGTTGGCCACGCGGTCTTGAATATCAACCTTTGATTGCTGTCTCATTTTTCTGGCTCAGGCGTTCAAGTACTTTATTCAGGATGGCTCTTTTCATGTTGAGGAAATCTTTTTGGTGACTTCTTCCCAAATAACAACTTGGCTGGATATAGAAATCTTTGCTCATGACTCCTTAGTGCTTTGTAAATGATGTTGCATTATTATTATTATTATTACCATTTATTATAGAATGGTAGAGTGCAGGTCTCAGGCCAGCATGATATTTCCCCCCCGAATACTTGTAAGAATTAATCCCCCCCCCCAATATTTGTATGTGTGGACCTTATTTGCTTAAGCAGAAGTCCGGTCTGCATTTTCAAACTATTATCTTTGTTTAGATCTGAAATTTTTCTTCTCTTATTCTATAGCGTGTTTGCTCCTTTTGAGATTTCTATTTGTTTTTGGTTTTGCTCATGACTTTTATCATTTATTTCACCATCTTTCTCTGAAGTTAGTGGGGGAGGGGAGTGGGGCTCCTGGAGTGTGTCCTCCCCTTCATGAGTCCATCTTTCCTGCGCCCGATCTCCTATGAGCGACCTCCAAAGTGGCTTCTAATTATTGTTTTTCATCTTTAGAGAATCCTTCCTAACCTACAATTAATTTCTCATTATGACTACTTGCTCCAGTTTCATAGATTAAGCAGACTTGTTGGATCTTGTTGAAATCACAGATCAGATGTTTTAAAGATGCTTTTCTCCTGCCCTTGCGCCCTCTTGCCTTCATTCTCCTCTTCTTCCTCCTCTTTCTTTTTTTGTTTGGCGGCGTATTAATTTCCCATGATTCTACAGAGAGGTTCCCCTCCTTTGAACTTGAGAGTATTTTGTCTGCTTCGCCTATTTGCCCAGATCTTTATAAGAGGGACCTTTAGGTCCACACTTAAGGAGAAAGGGGGAAAAAAAATCAAAAGGCCAATTTTAGGGATCCAGGAGCTTGTGGGCTGGGGAGGAGGGGTCAGAAGGCTTAAGGATAAAGGAAGGAACAGAGTTTTCAGGAGGCTCCTGGAGGAGGCTTTGTCACATGCACTGGAAACAAAACCCAGGGTCTCTCTATGACACACCCAGGACCCGGAGGTGCCATGTGTATAACACAGGGTGTAAAGGACGGCAGAGTTTTTTCCCCCAACAATATATAATAAAAAGATCTCACTAAACCTGGATCTGCAAAGGAAAGATTTTACTCCATCAATCACCAGTTGAGAGTGGGTTTGGCTGAGAAGTCCTAATTATGGGTTTTGAAATCCACCCTCCCATCCCTGCCTCAACTAGGGAAGCTGCATTCTAAGCTTAGTCTTCAGCCCTTTAGTTATACTCACCGCCCCCCCGGAAAAAAAAAAAGTTCAGGTACGCTGTTCTAGGTGCTGGGGCTACAGTGAGAGTCTTTGCTCTCATGGGATTACAATTTATAGGGTAGTAGTCAGATGTTAATACAATAATCATACGAATAAATGCAAATAAAGGCTCATTACAAATTTGAGAGTGTGTAACCAGGAGCGGGAAGGGTGGTCCAGGGTGCTTCCTGGAGGAAGCTGCGTTTGAGCTGCCATCTGCAGGGTGAGTGGGCGCAGAAGGGCATGGCAGGCAGAGGGAGCTTGCGTGCCAAAGCTTCTCGGCGGGAGGAAGTTGGAACTATTTGAGGAATCCGAATAAATCCGGCCTGTGGTTGGGGCGCAGGTGGCAGTGGTACCAGATGCTGCGTCATTATTAAGGGCCCGAGCTTCCTTGTGAGAGCAAGGGAGGCTCTGGAAAGGCTGCTTTGAAGGGTGGAACTGGAAGGCAGTGATGACTCATTCAGATTCTGCCTTCTGGAAAAAAGTTAACTCTAGAGGAAGAGACTCTCCTGGCTGGGGGAGCAGGTGATGGGCCCGCTGGAAGGAAAAGTAGATTAAGGAAGATCCACCAGGAAGTGAGAGTGAGCTGCGCCCTCTGGGGAGCGGTGGTATTTTTTTTTTCCATTGTGACAATCAGCTACTTATATAGTGTGGTTTGTCCAAGTGTGTTTGGGGATGGGTTGGGGGAAATTGGTTACTTCTGTGGGTTTATTGAGCTGCCCTTTCTTTATAGGGTGTGGGAGAATGACGTCCTCTGGCTGAATCCATGGATTCGAGTCCATGGGGTGGTCACAGCCCAAGGAAGCCTGTCCTGCAGGAGCCCAGCCTCTCAACCTGCTCTTGCCTGAAGCCCAAACTCCTCCAACTTAGGGGACACTTGAGGGGCTGGGGTGGGCGGATGTTTTTAGCAGGTTCTCCCTGGCGCACTACCTCTCCCAAAAGGGTCATGATGTATCAGACTTGAAAGAACTCTTTTGATCTGGTTTTGTCCACATGGCACTGGGCAGAAATTCCTTGAAGCTCCTGAGGTGTCACTCACACCCGTCTGTACTGCTGCGGAGTGGAAGAGCTAGAAAGCTGTGCTCACACATCGAGAATTATCAACACAAAAAACAGATCTCTTGAAACATACCTCTAAATAGTCTTTCCTGAAAGGTAATGCCAGTGTATGCTGCTTAAAACAGTAAATGAGAAAGCCTGCCCTGTTCCTTTGCTGGGTAATTTTTGAATGCCTACTCCTTTCATGGATGGAAATGCTGTATTTGGTTTCTTGCATTTGCACGTCCTTCTTTGAGCTTGCTGATGAATCTTACTTTCTCTTTCATCAATGTCTGCTCAGGTCACAAAGGGTTAATTTAAAAAAAAAAACGACCCGGTCCCCCTGCAGGGAAGCCCTGATTGTGAGATACAACTAATTACACTGGCTCTAGGAGATCTCAGAGCTCATTTCAAGGTAGATCAGAGATGACTTTTGAAAATACATTCATCGCTGGGCAGCTTTTGCGGAAGTGAGGGAGGGGCCCGCGCTTCCTCAGGACTAATTGGTTGTTTGTGTGCGATGAGAAAAATAGCTCTTGGAATCTGTTTTGTTGCAGGTTTTTATTTTCTATTCTATAGCCAAGATTTGTTATCACCAGAAAATTCAATAAATTAATAGACTCTGAAAATCAATGAAATAATTAGGAGGTCATTTCTGGGTAAAAAGAATTTTTAAAAATTGAGGTTAATGTGACTGACTGCAGAGGTCACTGTCAGGGTGATAGTGAGACGGCCAGGTCAGGGAGGCAGGGGTGTGCCACCAAGAAGAATCAGAAAGCGTATGTCCTGTCAGCCACCGCCGACTGTTGTTGCCACGTGGGAATGCGGGCCCAGTGTTGTCTCATTTTCCAGTTTTTCCAAAAGAAGCTGAAAATCTGGATATTTATGTGAAATTAGTTGGCAGCTGAATTCAAAATACCTATGCAAGTGAAACGTGTGACAGCCCACCAGTTTGCGGCATTGAGTCTAGATTGTGAAGTGAAGGAATTATTTTATCTCAGTGATTTAATATCTACTTGGGACCCTCACGAAGAGGGAAGATTAAATACTGGGCTGCACATCCTCGGGGCTCTAAAAATACCAGTCTCCTGCAGGAGTAGACTCTTAGAGGACTCTATGAGCAAAGTATGGAAACAATCCATGTCCAACCCATCAACCCAGCAGAGAGTGACCACCAGGGAAACCATCACTGTCACTTCTGTCTATCACCTTCTCTGGACATAGCATTAGGTGGAAGTTGCCGTGTATGGTTGTGTAGGTTGTGTACTGTTCAACTGCAGAGGGTCTAATTTACACTGTAGACTGTGTAAATGGCAACCCATGGGGTTGTGCGGTGAAATCGCACAAGCCCTTTCAGAGACCGGATGTCCCATGTTCAAGAATGCACAGTGATATACACGTTTGGATATGTGTTTAGTATATTTGAAGATACTCAGATTTAACTTTTCTACTTCTCTGTGAGCATCTCGAGAGGAGGGAATTTGCCTTGTTCATCCTTCTATGTCCAGCAATTTATACAGTGGTTGGCACACAGTAGGCACAAAATAATTTTTTTCTGCATGACATGTCCAGCAGGCAACTGAAAGTTTGCTTTCGGAGATTGGGAAAAATGTTAGATTTGTGAGTCATCAGTGACTTCTCGAGGATTTTGGAGTAACTGGGATTGCTGGCAGAGCGTAGAAGACAGGAGTCTGGGCTGATGGAGGAGGAGGGGTCTGAGTTGTGGAATCAGGAGAGATGTTGTCATGAAAGGCAACGCCTCACCACTGCATCCCCATCGCCAGCACATAATATTCTCAATAAATATCTGGTAAATAAATAAATGGACGAAGCAGTGGGCAATGGGCAGCATCCAGTCCTGCAGAGAAATCATGCAGAGTGAAGACTGAAGTGAGGTCACTGGGTTGAAAGAGGCAGTTACAGAGTTGTTGGTGACTTTGGGAAGAGCAGTAGCAGTCTCAGTACGGTGATGGGGACAGAAATAGATCTCACATGGATAAAAAGAATTAGGTTAGCTGTCTCCTTCCAGGAAGCCGTCCGTGACTGTTCTTGTTCCTCCCACCCCCCGATCAAGTTGATGTTGGTCTATGCCCTGCTGTAACACCCTCTATTCAATACCTAATGAAATACTTATTAGTCAGTATTACATTTGCTTGCACTTCCCTGTCGTCTCCATGAGCCTGTAAGCTGTGTAAGTGTTTAGACTGTAACTTGATTGTTTCTACATCAACATTCACATAGCACAGTGGCTTAAGTAGTGGTATAGAGTACAGTGTTCACAGACATTTTTTGAATAGCAATAACAAAGGAAATAGAGAAAACTAGCTGGCGTGCCACATAATAAATGTAGGATTGAGAAATGTACAACCCTAAATAGCTGTATAGTGGAGGGAGAAATTGATTATTCCTGGGAGGGGCTTTATTAAGGTTACACATGGAGATTCACAGAGAGCTTTAACATTAGGTAGGGCGGAAGGAACAAAATTTTGGACTTCTTAAAATGCCACTTCATACAAAGGGTCATTTTTTCCCTACCTTTTTCAGGCCTAAGAACTAGGAAGAGTAGCATTCTTAGCAGTTAGAATTCTTGAGGTAAGTAAGAATGATGAAGGGTGTTTGGTATGTCTGGGGCTCAATAAAATAAGAAAGGGCAAAAGTCCAAAGGGGCTTCTAGCTCCATGTAGAAACAGTTATCAAACATTGAAAAATATTAAAAATATGTTGCTAAATGAAAAGCAGGCTACAAAATAATATGTACCATGTTTATTTCTAAAGAAAACATATTTTTCTTCTTTCCCTTTCTAAAAAAAATGAGTTTTTAAAAGAAATAAACAGATGTATAGCAAATAAAAGACTGCAAGGGCATTCGCTAAAACGTTTACCTGGTTACAGTTGACTTTTTGTGCTTTGTGTTTTTCTTTTTTTTTCTGAGGATTCTGTATTAAGATTTATTACTTGAGGAATAAAAGACATAATAAACATGTTCAGTGTGCAGTCTTTGAATAACATTCTTTGAATAACATGGAAAATGATGATCATATTTGTTAAGTGAAAAATATACATTGCCCAATTTGTTCCATGTGGAATGATGCCACAGTTACAGCAGTTTATGAGTTTGCACATCTGTGCACAGGAAAAGACAGTGGTTATCTCTAGTTGGTGAGCCTCCGGGTGACTTTTGTATTTCTTCCTTTCTGAATTTTCTGTTATAACAACTATAATTAATGTTGTAACAAAAATGTTGAAAATTAATGAACATTTCGGTTGTAATATCAATGTGTTACTTTGAAATTACAATGATTAGTAAACACGAATCCCCACAAAGATGTCAAAAAAAGCACAGAAATCAGAAAACATGTCTGTAAGATTTTAAAACTTTAAAACTTCATATCTGTTGTTTTGTTTTGTTTCCTATTTTCTTATGGTAAATACAGTAAAACCCTGAAAAATATAGTAATGAGAAAGCCCTACTTTGATCATGTCACTCCCCTGCTTAAAATCCCTCCATAGCTCCCTATTGCTTTAGAATAAAGTCCAAACCCCTTGAGCAGATTCACAAGGCCTTTGGTGACCTGGCTTTGACTACCTCTCTGACATCGCCTGTCCCTGCCCCCTCATCCCTGCACCATGCTGGTCCTATACCCACTCTTGCCCAGACATCCTGGGATGTCTGCACACGCTGTACTCTTCTGGGACATTCTTCTTTCTCCTTCCCCCACTTGCCTCCCAAACTCCTACACAAAGTTGAGGTATCAGCTAAAATGTTACTTCCTTTCGACTCTCTCTGCTTCCCGGTTTAGTCATTCTTCTTTATATATTCTCCCCACACTTTGCACATCTTCTATTTAAGTACCCACGACACTGTTGTCATTTCTTGTTCAGCTGTCCACCTTCCCCGTAAGATTGTGTCTTTGGCATCCCACCCACTATGGTATATTCCTAATGCTTAGCACATGCCTGCAAAATCATGGTGCTCCATAAAGATTTGCAGAATGAATGAATGAATGAATGCATTGCTTCAGGGGCAGCCCAGCAAGGGAGAGCTCAAGGTTCCCATTCACAGTCAGCCTGCGGGGATGGAATAGGTGATGACAGTTATCAAGGCTCCCAAGGGTCTAAAGTCTGATTGAAGAGAAGCTCTGGGGACCAGCCCCAGGCTGGGGACAGTGGCACTAGGCTTAGCAGTTGAAAGGCAGGTCCCTGACAAGGTGGTGCTTTAGTTAGGCCTTGAATGAAGAGATCGTCTGGGCCAGGAACCTGCATAGGCAAAGATCTACAGGATGGAAAGTGCCACTGTCCAGGGTGACAGAGCCCTGGAATGTGCAGGAGTGGAGGAGGAGGGCGTGAGGAGGGAAGTGACAGGACAAAGATTGTGGGTCCAGATTGCAAAAGCCACTCACTTTGGACTTTAGGCAACACAGAGCCATCCAAGGCTGGTTTTGTTTTGCACAGATACTTAACAAGTGGCTTAATAATTGGAAACAATGCCAATTAGCTCTCTGTCATTGTTTCCATGTAAAAGCTATAAATTTAACACACACAGACATGCCGTGATGTCTGTCAAAGAAAACCCCAAACATGCAAACAGCTCATTTGATCTGAAATACTAAGCTCTTTCATTCAAAAAACGTTATAGGAAACAAGCTTATAAATGGTGTTTACAGGCAGTGTCACTTGGGGGCTGAAACATTTCTGTTTTGCTGAAGCTCTTTAAAAAATTTATGGCAAGATCAACATTATAATGCCAATAAAGGGAATTTTAAAAAATCTGCACAAATAAAGAACTGTTGAACACAGGAGGATATAACAAGTCTTGTACTGGAGAATTGCTGGAATGGAAGAGCCTCTTAAAATATTTTTAATAAAAATAATACATGTTCATTGTGGAAAAAAAAGGATAGAAAAGAAAGAAAGAAAACAATACAAAATAACTTTGAATGAAAAACAATATTTCCTACCTCTTTCTACTCCCAGTCCTGTTTCTCAGAAGCAATCAATTTTAACTCTTTTTAAATATTTCTTTTTCTTTCTTTCTTTCTTTTAGAGACAGGGTCTCACTTTGTCATCCAGGCTGGAGTGCAGTGGTGTGACCATAACTCACTGCAACCTTGAACTCCGGGGCTCAAGTGATCCTCCTGCCTCAGCTTCCCAAGTAGCTGGGACTACAGGTGCATACCAACACACCTGGCTAATTTTTAAAATTTTTTGCAGAGACAAGGGTCTCACTATGTTGCCCAGGCTGGCCTCAAACTCCTGGCTTCAAGCAATCCTCCTGCTTCAGCTCCCAGAATGCTGGGATCATAGATGTGAGCCACTATGCCTGGCCTTTAACTATTTCTTCTAGTGCTTACCTCCATACCTCTACATAATATGCAAAAACGGTTATTTCTTGATTTATTAACTGTGGACATTATTGTCTGCCAGCTGTGAAGGATGAAGATTTAACCGATTCTCCACTACACCCCTTTTTCTCTCCCCCATCTTCCTGCTCTGATTATGTTATTATATATACTTACCTTGCAATTTTGGGGACCAATTTAGGCCAGAATTTTAAATTTGAGGCTCTTGTATTAATAAACGTGAGGCTTATGACAGCCCCGGGGGAGGAGGCCAAGTGGCTGTAGGACGAGTGGGTGGCCGTGAGGAGGGACAAAGCCTTGAGGGCATCCTTCATCCTTCTCTTTCTCATGCAGCCCATGTCCAAAGCACCAGCAGATTCTCTTGGCTCTGCCTTCAAAACATATCCACAGTTAAACTGCTTTTGTACTCTGCTCTGAGTGCCGTCTTCTCTTGCCTGGATTATTGCAATCGCCTTCTTCTTGCACCTCCCTGTTTCTGCTCTTGCCTCTCTGCAAGAGGAGACATTTAAAAGGAAAGTCAGAGCATGTCACTTCTCTGTTCAAAACCCTACCATGGATCTCCGTTCCCTTAGGCGTCAAAGCCAACTTCCTACCACCACATCTGGACTGCGCCTGCTGCCGCAGTGTAGCCTCAGACACTCGCAGCCTTTCTCTCTCTGTCCCACACCGGCCTGGATGTTCCTTGACCAATCTGTGCACGTTCTCACCCCTGTGCCTGTACACTTGGATCCCTCTGTCTGAAATATTCTTCCCCCAGCAATCTGCATGGCCCATTCCCTTTCCTGAGCTTCCCTGGAGGGAGTGGCAGTAAATCCATGGGATTGCAGGAGCGGACCAGAGCTTGAAGGAGCCTGACAGGTGGGGAGGGAGGAGAATCGGGCACCAGGAAGAGGCAGGACCCAGGGATGCTTCTAACCACACGACGGCCCCAAGTGTGGTTTTCGGTTGAAGTAGAAGGAGCCGTTGGAAAGGGAGAGGCTAGAATCAAAGAAAGAGAGAAAAGTTAATGTGGAGAGAATGTTCCTAAGGAGGGAGAGGGCCCAAGATTGAACGGATGAGGGTATGAAACAAAATTAATGAACAAGTTCATGCCTGAGA
>RJWJ010024793.1:0-17274 GCA_004363605.1 Indri indri | reverse complement strand
CCTTCTTCCTCGCTTCCTCATCTTTTGAACATCTCTTTGAGTCTGGTCTCAGGTTAAATGAGTTTCTCAGGGAAACCTTTTCGAATGCCAGATTGGATTAGATTTTTTATTAAAGTTCTTAAGAGTTATTTTTAAAAAGTTAAAATTATTCAATTGCTCTATAATCAATCAACTCATTCATTAATTAAGGTTATAAATAAATTAGAATTAATTGTGTTTATGTTTTTAGTGTTTGTTCTTCCTACAACCATTAGACTCGATGAAGGCTGGGATATATCTGCCTCTTTCATTGCTAAATTTCCAGGGCCTGGCACGTAGTAGTGTCAATGGTTAGTTGCCACCTTTTTGAAGTTTTTTTGAGAAAAATCTTCTATTGCTTTTTTTTTTTTTTGGTGATTTTATCTAATACCTCAAGTATATTTATGTAGTAATATAGAATATTAGATCTAGAAGGGATTGCTAATGGCTATCTAGTCCAATTCTCCATCTTTCCTCCCTAATTTAAATATGTGAGAACTAAGGTCCAGATGGGTGAAGTGACTTTCACATAAAAAACAGGTGACACAGCTAGGACCCTTGGTCCAATTCTCATTATCTTATATTTCATTGGTCTTTCCCTGTTATCTCCCTTTTGGTCAATTCCAGTAACTAATAGGTAAGGAAGAAATCGGTCCACAGTGAGGGGAATATTTCTCTTTTATTTAGTTCAGTTCAAGGTATCTTAAGTTTTCATAGCCCGATTTGGTGAGTGATTTAGAAAGTATTTTTGAAGTATAGGGAACATTTAAGGGGTAAACCTTTTCATGATTCAACATTACTGGGGCAGGTACCCATAAAGATATAAACATTGAAGGTGTAACTTCCCTTAGAGCCACATTGTTTTGATGGAAAGGAGGAAAGGGAAAGACAAGGACAGTGTCTAGGATACTAGAGTAATCTGATTTGAAATTCATAATCCCATAGATCTCCAAGGTTGATCTTACTGGCAGGGAAGTAATCTTTTCTTTCCTTAACAATACATGAACTTCCAAAGAGAATCCAACTTTCCCAGACAGAGAAAAGCGCTTTCCCCAGAGAAAGCACTAGGGATTTAAAAAAATCATAGTGAGTAGGAAGAACTATGAGAGGTGGTATGATCATAGATAATCCAGAGAGGTTAACAGCTCAGTACTTATAAAGGGCGCTGTTATAAAGTGATTCTCCTTGTTCTAATATGGGTATGAGAATTTAACATAAGACTTTTGCATGAAACTGTGATGTTTTAATAGCACTTCATTTGCAAGAGCCAGGGGGAAATTGCTTTTTTAATTCAGCCCTAGTTTTTGCATTCATAGATTGCTGAATTGTATTTTCTTAATGTATTATTTTATTTATTTTTAAATTTTTATTTATTTTGGAGACAAAGTCTCACTTTTTTGTCCTGGCTAAAGTGCAGTGGCATCATCATACATAGATCACTGTAACCCCAAACTCCTGGGCTCAAGCGATCCTCCCACCTCAGCCTTCCAAGTAACTGAGACTACAGGCATGTGCTGCCACATCCGGCTAATTTTTCTATTTTTTGTAGCGATGGGGTCTCACTCTTGCTCAGGCTGGTCTTGAACTCCTGACCTCAAGCCATCCTCCCAGCTTGACCTCCCAGGGTGCTAGGATTACACACATGAGTCACGGCACCCAGCTCCTAATGTTTTAGAAAGTAAGTAGAGAAGAACAATGCAGTAATGGAAGAGATAAAAACAGGTTTAAATGTTTTGGTTACTCATATGTAAGAGTTAAAGCTAAGGAGTTGAATCAAGAAACATTTAAAGAGAACTTCGATCTGTTCTCTCTCTATATATAACAAAAATTGGAGAGTAGATTTATAAGTGGAGAACTGATTACATGGTATAGAAAAATATTTTCTTAATACAATTTTCAAAACATTGTTAATTGGCTGTTTTAGATACTGACTTTTCTGGAAGGGAAAAGCCAATTATGTGACCAACAAGCAGTCCTTGAAACTTGCTTTGTCAGTAACCATTATTGAAATATGTTTTGAGGGAGACCTCTAAAACAAGAGAAAAAGATCTGTTTATTACCTTGGCTTGTAGAGAGCTCTTCAGTGTTTAAGAAAATAGAACCGATCATTTATTTAAAGAAAGTACTGAAGAAAAAAAGCTCTTCTTCATGAAATAATCTAAGAACATCCCAAAAGTCATTTTGGTTTTCTACATTTCTTTCAAAGTGATAGTGCTAGGTTAGGCTAAATCAGGCAAAGAAGTTAAGATTTTCCTTCTTCCTCAGTTATGATTTGCAATCATTCTTTAGAGGGCATCTTACCAAATCTTGTAATATGTGTTTAGAAACTGAGCAGAAGATTGTAATTATCTAATTGTAGGAAAATATCCAACACTATTTAAAGGAATGCAACAAAATGCAATATTTCTTTTTTTTATTTTTCGACTTCTTAGTGCCTTTGCATGCAATAATCAACAATGAAAAAATCATAATGACTAGTGTCCAAGCAAAAATTACCAGGTATGCAAATAAGTAGAAAAATACGACCCCTAGAGGAAAAATAAATAAATAGAAACAGATCCAGAAATGCCAGAAATGATGAAACTATCAGAAAATGCTGTTAAAGTCTTGATAAGGAACATCACAATCAAATTGCTGAAAACCAGCGGAGAAAAATTTAAAGGTAGCCAGATAAAAAAGAATTTATTGCACATAGAAGGAAAGAAAATAACTTCTCATCAGGAATTATGTAAGTCAGAAGATAATGGAGTAATATTAAAGTTTCTAAAAAACAAAACAAAACAAAACAAATCTACTGTCAATCTGGAACTTTATTCAGTGAAAATAAATATCTTTCAAAATTGAAGGTGAAATAAAGACTTTCCTTTTTTTGATTATTGTATAATCAACATTACTAGACTAAACATTCACAGGAAAACAATGGTCAGAAAAATTAGAAAATTTAAGATGGAATATCTCATTAAAGCAGAATTTCTTCCCAACAATAAAAAATGAAAATGAGAGCTGGGAATGGTGGTACATGCCTATAATCCCAGCTACTCAGGAGGCTGGGGTGGAAGGATTGCTTGAGGCCAGGAGTTCGAGATCAGACTGGGCAACAGAGCGAGACCCCATCTCTACAAAAAAGAAAAAAAAAAAGGATAATTAGCTGGGTGTGGTGATGCATGCTTATAGTTCCAGCTACTCAAGAGGCTGAGGTGGGAGGATTGCTTGAGCCCAGGAGTTTGAGGCTGCAGTGAGCTATGATTATGCCACTGCACTCCAGCCTGGATGACAGAACAAGAAACTGTTTCTAAAATAAATAAATGAGTAAATAAATAAAAAGAATTTTAGAAGTGAAGGACAAAGAATAGGTGACATGAAAAAAATAAAAAAGGATGAAAATGAGGCTATAGCCAAAGTAAATTTCCAAGTGGCTCATTTGTTAGCCAAGCAAGGAAAGACATTTATCAACAGTGAGTTAATTAAATCTTGTTTGATTGTTGCAGCCGAAGAAATGTGTCTAGATAAAATATACTTGTTTAAGACTGTAACTTTATAGTGAGAACAGTTTCTTGAAGAGTTGAGGGCATTGGAACATCAACGGTTAATTAAAAAACAAGCAAATTATTTAAAGTGGTTTCCTTTGGTTTTTGATAAGTTGATAGATGTTATCGATATTTTTCAGTTGTCATTTATTTTAGGAGTCAATGCTGAGTTTGAAGTGGCTGAAAAATTAACCTCTATGAATAGTTTGTGTGGAACAACTATAGGTGAGACTATTTTCAGAGTTGAGAAAACACAAATTTGGTATAATCTGAAGTGGAACTGCTAAGATTTGTCACAACCGATGGTGGTAAAAATACATTTGGTGTGGTAAAAGGCTCCACAGTATACATTTTTTATAAAGCTTTTGAAAATGTAAGGTGTTGAGAACCTGAGCTTATTCATTACATTACTCATCAGCAAGTACTTTGTAGAAAATGTTTGAATCTATCGTGTGTTTATTGAACCAGTAGTGCCAATGGTAAACTTTATTCACTATTGTGGACATACAATTGTTTAGTAGGTTCCATGAATTTTGGTTAGAAATATAAGCTGAATAGCCTGACTTTCTCCAACACACAGCACTGATAGCCTAGCAGTGCTAAAGTTTTACTGTAATTTTTTTTTCTTTAGAGACAGGGTCTTGCTCTGTCATCCAGGCTAGAGGGCAATAGCATGATCATAGCTCACTGTAACCTTGAACTCTTGGGCTCAAGCAGTCCTCCCACCTCAGCCTACAAAGTAGCTGGGACTACAGGCTCACACCCAGCTAGTTACTGCAACTTTTTGAGCTAAGGGCCACGGTTAAAATTTTTATTATCCAATATGGATTAATTAGTTCCATATAAGAGAAGAAGAGAAAGACACAATATGTCTAGATTTCAATAAAGTGTCTCTTACAACAGAAAAAATGAAAAACTGTGAATTCTCTTGAAATACAATTAGATAAATTTGAGACTTCAGGGACACATTACCCACAGAGTACCGACTTAAAGAGTATAGCATGATGAATTAAAATATACTTATTCCCCTGCTATTTTTCAACAGTTTTGCCAATCATTTAGATATAAATGGAAAGGGTTAGAGTTTAGTGTTAAATAATGAGAAAGGGTTATATTGGTTGCAAACTTACCTTAAATCAAGGATATTGGGTTTTCCCACCCCCAATCCCTCAAGACCAACAAAAACTCAGGATTCTTAAATAAAAACGCAAGGAGAATCACAATACCACTTTGCTATGCATTCCCAAGTAGCCAATACCCCTTTTGTATATCACCCTCTGTGCTCTTTGACAGTAAGCTGGTCTGTGTTTTTTGGTCATATCTTCTCTCAGTAGCCCAAGGTACCCATAATTATTTCCAGGAACCTCATTTCTGCAAACCACAGCCCCCAGGCACAAACTGCTGGCAAACCCCTGAGTGTGTTACACTAGTTCAGATTTTTGTGTCTCTGCATGTGCTGCTTCCTCTGTCACTGCTCCAAGCAAAGCTGTCACCTCTTTGATGAAGCCTCTTTGTACTTTCCAGTCATATTTAATCACTTTGTCTTTTGTGTGGAACTTTTAATACTACCCTTATCACTCTATTTTGAAATATTTCTTAACCTTTCTCCCATGTACGGACGGTGACTTCTTCGAGGGATAGTCTGTGACTTCTCCTCCTCCTCATTCCTCCCTCCTCCCCCCTTCCTGCCCCACTCCTCTTCCTTCTTCTTATTTTTAATCATCCTATATAATAGAGCAATAGAGCTTGGTATTAGCATCCCAATTAGTGTTCGTAGAAGTGATTTGAACCCATGGTCCTCTCATCCTTTTCACTACTGTCTTGCTCAGTGGTCTATAAACATTTAAAGAAAAATATTTTCTCAGCAGAACTAGGTAGACACTGCAAAGGCCATCACTGAAACAGAAAATACACTAAAACCCATAAAAATTGTATAAATATTTATTTGGCAGAGTAATAGGCATTTAGAAGTAAGAACATTGATGTTAACTCTTAGATCAACAGGTGGACTCAGGATAGGGTGAAGAACAATAGGTCTTATTTTTGGTGTCTCTTTTTTTGGGACTGTTGTATTTTCTAAATCCCAGAATATACTTGTTTTTCTTTTCTCAATCCTGCCCAAATGCAGATATCTAGAAAATATGTCTCTACTGCATATGTTTTTATATGTCTTTTGTGTGTATATATGAAAGGACAATAAAGATAATTTTCATTAAAAAGTAATTAAAAGATATTTGCATGATTCTTATGATTTTATCTTTGCCTCAACCCCTGAGGTATAAAAATAACTTGATAAAACTTACTTATTCCTGAGGGATCCCTTCCCCAAGGTGACGCATTAATTGCCTCCTGCTACGTTGCTTTGGGAAAATCAGTCTTATTCTATGAGACCATTCCCAGCACAGACTGCACTCATATTGGCCTTCCATGCTCTATTTAGCACCACTTTTTACTACCCTTGTATTGTGAATTAGCTATCCCTTTTCTACTCTGAGCTCATGTAAAATAGCTCCAAATGCCAGATGTGATTTTTCCGAAGAAGCTGCTACTTCAGATCTGCTAGAGAACAGGTGGGTGAGAAGGATGGGCAGAACAGATTCAATCAGATCGTTGTGTTTTGCTAAGGGATTTTCTGGTAACTAAACCACAGTTTGAAATCACCACTGCATATAGGAGAAGAGGGTACCCAGAAGAGAAAGAGTCGAGAACAGAAATAGAGACAATGGGCAGGGTTTGACAAATATCTGTGGGGAACTTATCTTGGTCTTTAAACAGGGACAGAGAGGGGCACAGGTATTTAAGGGTAAGAACCATCACGTGGTGAAATCCTGTCATTTGCAACAACATAGATAGAACTCGAGGACATTATCTTAACTGAAATAAGCCAAGCACAGAAAGACAAATATTGCATGTTCTCACTCACAACTGGGAGCTAAAAAAAAAAAAAAAAGAAACTGAACTCCTGGAGACAGAGAGTAGAGTGACAGTTACCAGAGGCTGGGAAGGACAGTGAGGACAGGGGAGCGGGGATGGTCAATGGATACAAAAATACAGTTAGATAGAAGAAATAAGATCTAGTGTTTGGTATCACAGCAGGGCAACTATAGCCAACAATAATTTATTGTATATTTCACAATCACTAAAAGAGTGGAATTAGAATGTTCCTAACACAAAGAAATGATAAATGCTTGAGGTGATGGCTACTCTAATTACAATGATTTGATCATTACACATGTGTGCTCATATGAAAATATCACATGTACCACATAAATATGTATAACTTTTATGGATCCATAATAATAATAATAATTATTATTATTTTTTGGTAGTTTAAGGTAAATTTTAATAGATTTATAAAAATCATAGATACAAAACATGTGAAACTAACCACTGTGGCTTTAAAATATCTTTTGTACACTTTGTCATGTGTATAAAATAATTAAAATAAAATTAAAATAAAAAATCAAAAAAAGGAACTATGATGTGGGAGAATCAGGCATGAGCCAAGAATTCAAAGGAGTGTAAATAACAGTGGGATGCTTAGATTTAGCTCCTAATTCAGATTAGTCTGGCAGTAAACATCCACTCCAGAGTAGCAGGTAGTGGTATTTGGGAAAATCAGTCCAAATACCAGGTAATGGTATTTGGTCTTGGTTGTAGAAGGCAACTTCTATGTGGACCAACAAATACGAGAATGAAATTCAGGTGGTGTTTGACAAAGAAGCAGGAGAAGAATTTTTTCCTCCTACACTGACCATTTAATCAATTATTATAACAAATGACTGAAGAGAACAAATATGAATTGATTGTGAAGGGCAAATATTCCCTCTAATTTTCTCAGTTGGATCCCAGTCTTCTGAAATAGTCAAAGAACCTTGATATTTGGGTTAGGTTCATTTTTGTTTGTACACCATTTTTTAAATTCAACAAAAAACACTTCTTTGGCTTCTGTTATGTTTCCAGTACAGCGCTGTGTGCTGGGGTTATAGAAAGACGTTTCTTTCCCCGCTGAGCTTACAGCTTGGTGTAGGAGATAGAAAAAGAAAGTGGTGTAACTTTCTATCACTGTGCAGTTAGAGCCGGAACAGCTGTGGGGTGGAAAGGTAAGTAAGGGAGGTTGCTCTTTAGGGAAATGTTGCATTAGAAAAGAAGTGGAAAAAATAGGGGAAACTTCAGTTTTAAATTAAGGGTCTGCCATTTTCTATCCATCAGGGTTTCTGTCATATATTTTCTGAGAAGTAAAGCTCGGGTCTTGTGTTGGTGTGATTAGCTTCTCCCTCTAAAGAATTTTGCTGGGTGTGGCTAGGGCCCAGGAAGGGGAACAAGATTTTTGTTTTTTTGGTTTTTAGCTAGGAGCATTGGGGAGGTTTTGAGAGACAGATAGCTTTTAAGTGTGGCTGTGAAAAACAGGCAACATTTCAGAATAGATGGGGCAGGGTATTTTATGAGGAGGGGATAATTTGAGAAAAAGGAGGAAAACAGTTTTAGGGATGGCAAGGGGACTGGTTTGGGTGAAGATAGGGTGAGACAGTGCTGGAGCTAAAATACAGGGACCTGTTGAATAGCATGGTTGCTGTTTAGCCAATGGATAGTCACTGAGGATTTTGAGTGGCAGAGAGGCATAGCTAGTGTTTTCAGAACATTAATCTGCTGTAGAATGGGCTGGGTGGCAGGGACTGGAGACTGGGCATGCTTTGGATTTTGTAGACCCTCGTATTTCCCATCTCTGGATGGTTGATCCTCACTATCTATCATTTTGAAGGTCTAATCTGTGGGTTAATTCCATATTTCTTATTTCTCTGTCTCTCCCCTGACTCCCTAGATCCCAATTTATCTCAACCAGATTCCAGATAAACCACGGAAAATTTAAATTTTTTTCTTTCTCAAATACTCAAAGTTCAGGGTACCTGGCAATCTTTTCCTTGGCTTTGGGTTTCCCCTTTATTTATTTCACAATGACATGAACAAATAAAAAAGGGATGGTAATAGGCAGAAATAATGCAATACATCTGCTTGAAAATCTGAAGTTATATAACTATTGACAATAGAGCCACTAAAATACTGATCTTTGATTTCTAGTACAGTTAAAATTCATCTGTCTCTAGTTTAGTGTTCTTTCCACTACAACAAAAAGCCTTATCGTATATAGCATTTCTTGTATTTTCATATATTCTTTTCTTTCTCCCTTGATCCAGAGCAATACATTGCCCAGAGCAGATATTGTTTTGAATGTAGCTGTCGATGTTTATTCTTAAATCTATTGTAATTATGCTTTTGTTTAAATTATGTAACTCTAAACAGTTTTTAGAAGGTGTGTTAGACTTGCTGAGGTAAATGTTTACTATACAGAAAATATCAAAGAATTAGAGTAAGTCCCTTCAAAAAGAGAAAGGAAATTGGTGAGTAAATGTGATAAAAAAAAATGATCTGTGGTTAAAATTGAAATTCCAATGAAATGCCACTACATTCATTTATCCGTCCATCCATCCATCCATTCATCCACCCATCATATAATTCAACCATACAACCAGCCAGCAGACAATATTTATTGAGTATTTACTATCCACAGGCATGTTGATAAACACAGATATCTTCTATGTTGTTAAAGTATTTTTGTGGGGTCCCTGGGAACTTATGGATGTCCAATGGTTAGCAAACAAGTTATTGTCATTTTTCTTTCCTTTTTAAAAATTCTAGCACTTGTATTAATTTCTGAGTACTCTAGCTGGCTAGCTCAAAACTTAGATCAACTTTCACATTCTTTCAGGATTTAGTCTTAGACGTAGAATTGGAAATCAGATTAACTTCATGATTTGCTTCATATGTAGAAGCTTATTTGGAATATCTATAATGTGGCCTAAAATAAGTCTCACTAAACAGACTCTCGATTTGAGTTCTAAAGCATCACAGGGATAACCAGAAGTCATTAGACCAATTCTTGATCCTAGAGAAACCTCAAAATACCTGGAACTGGGAGAAAGAGAGGTCAACCCCCAAATTCTCTAGCTTTTTGAAGTACCTGTGGACTAGCAGAGGGAACAATTTATTACCATATAATGTAATACTTAGTACTTTTGTTTTTCTTTCATCCTAAAACTGTATTAAAATTTTTTTCCTAGATATACAAAATATGATGCTGGTATTTTGATGGGAATTGTATTGATTCTATAAATCACTTTGGGGAGTACAGACATTTTAATGATGTTGATTCTACCAATCCATGAGCACGGGATGTTTTTCCATTTGTTTCTTTCATCAGTGTTTTATAGTTCTCCTTATAGACAGATCTTTCACCTCCTTGGTAAAGTATATTCCTAAGTATTTTATTTCCTTTGTAGCTATTGTAAATGGTATTGAGTCCTTGATTTGACTCTCAGTTTGACTGCTATTAGTATACAGAAATGCTACTGCTTTGTATACATTGATTTTGTAATCTGAGACTTTGCTGAGTTTATTTATTAATTCTAGGAGTCTTTTGGTGGAGTCCTTAGGGTTTCCCAGATACAAGATCATATTGTTGGCAAATAGGGATAGTTTGACTTCTTCTTTCTTGATTTGGATACCCTTTATTTATTTCATTTTCTTTTCTGATTGCTCTGGCTAGGACTTCCAGTACTATGGTGAATAAAAGTGGTGACAGCGGGCATACTTGTCTTGTTTCAGTTCTTAGAGAGAATGCTTTCAACTTTTCCCCATTCATCATGATGTTGGTTGTGTGTTTGTCATATATGGCTTTCATAATTTGAACTATGTTCCTTCTATGCCTTGTTTGTTGAGGGTTTTTATCATGAAAGTGTGCTGGATTTTGTCGAATGCCTTTTCTGCATCTATTGGGATGATTATATGGTCTCTATTTTTTCTTCTGTTTTTGTAGGGAATCACATTTATTGATTTGTGTATGTTGAACCATCCTTGAATCCCTAAGATGAAACTCACTTGATCATGGTGAACTTACCTTTTTGATATGCTGTTGAATTCAGTTTGCTAGTATTTTGTTGAGGATTTTTGCATCTATAGTCTTAAAGGATATTGGTCTGCAATTTTCTCTTTTTGTTGTGTCCTTTTTTTGGCTTCAGGATAAGGCAATAGTGCCTTAGCAGAATGAATTAGGGGGGCTTCCCTCCTTCTTGATATTATGGGATAATTTGTGTAGGATAGATGTCAGTTCTTATTTGTAAATCAGGTAGAATTTAGCTGTATATCTTTCTGGTCTGGTACTTTCTTTTGTTGGGAAATTTTTTAGTACTGCTTCAGTTTTGTTGCCCATTATTGATTTGTTCAAGATTTCTATTTCATTCTTTCTTCTTCTTCTTTTTTTTTTTTTTTTGAGACAGAGTCTCACTCTGTTGCCCGGGCTAGAGTGCTGTGGTGTCAGCCTAGCTCACAGCAACCTCAAACCCCTGGGCTCAAGCAATCCTTCTGCCTCAGCCTCCCAGTCAACTGTAGCTGGGACTACAGGCATGTGCCACCATTCCTGGCTAATTTTTTCTATATATTTTTAGTTTTACAGCTAATTTCTTTCTATTTTTTTTAGTAGAGATGGGGTCTCGCTCTTGCTCAGGCTGGTCTTGAACTCCTGACCTCGAGCAATCCTACTGCCTCGGCCTCCCAGAGTGCTAGGATTACAGACGTGAGCCACCATGCCCTGCCTTCTATTTCTTTCTCATTCAGGCTTGGGAGGTTGTGTGCTTCCAGGAATTTATCCATTTGATCTGGTTTTCTAGTTTTTGTGCATAGAGGTTTTTGTAATATTCATGGACTCTTATTTTGTATTTCTGCGGTATCAGTTGTAATGTCTCCTTTTTTATTTCTGATTAAGCTTATTTGAGTTCTTTCTCTTCTATTTCTGCTTAATCTATCTATTAAGCTAGTGGTCTATCTATTTTGCTTATCTTTTCAAAGTACCAACTCTTTGTTTCAATGATCCTTTGTACTGTTTTTTTGGTTTCCATTTTATTTAGTTCTGCTCTGAGCACTGTTATTTCTTTTCCTCTGCTGGATTTGGGTTTGGTTTGTTTTTCTTTTTCTAGTTTCTTTAGGTGTAAAGTTAGGTTGTTAATTTGTGATCTTTCTGTGTTTTTGATGTAAGCATTTAAGGTTATGAATTTTCCCTTTAGCACTGCTTTTACTGTATCCCATAGATTTTTAAACACTTGTGTCCCCTTTGTTGTTCAGTTCAAAGAATCTTTTTATTTCCATCTTAATTTCCATCCTCAGCAGCAAGTTGTTTAATTTTCATGTGGAGTGGTGCATTGGTCTCTGGGCCACTGTTCAAAGCTCAGGTGGGGGACTGGTGAGTCTCTCTCCATGGAGATGGGTGTTGCCAGAGATTGCTCTGCCTTGGTTTCCCCAGGGTGGTGGCAGTGGCTGCTTGGCAATGCTATCTAGGCAGTGGCTATGGATGTCAAGGCTGCAGGCATTTGCTCCACCCAGGTACAGGTGCAATGGTGGCATGTGGCAGGGGTCAGCTCATGGCTAGTAGGTCTGTGGTGGAGCACTGGACCACAGGCATGGTGCCAGGAGGCATGCGGGACTGTGAGGACAGGTCTCCAGGTGGCTAGGGCTCTCTCCCCATGAGGGTCCCTCTGAGGCCGTTGCCATGGAGTTCTTGGGTGGTATTGGCACTTGTTCTGTTTGAATACCCCAGTGGGTATTCACTAGCTCCCCATCCTGGAACATGCAAGAGCATCTGCTCTCCTTGCTCCCTCCCCAGCCTGGCAGGGGTGATGTGGAGGCAGTTGTAGTGAGGCTGATCACTGTGTAGACTAGATGCTCTGGATCTGAGATCTCAGAATGACATCAGTTACAGCAACCCAGGAATGGAAACCAAAATGGCCCTGCTATGCCCAGTCTCTGGTGCAATGTTATTGTGTGGTTTCTAAGAAGCTCCCTGATCAGAACAGAGGCCTACAGTGGTGGTGGGACTCCCTCACAGCTTGGGTTGCAGTGTCTGCAGGGGGAGCCTAGAGCTCTCCTCTGAACCTTCTCCATGTGTGGACACATCCCCCAGGCACCTTTTGATTTTGTCTAGTAGATCACTCTATATCCCTCTCCTTCACTTTGAGTGTCTCCTGTCACTTCTGTGATGATTTACAATGCTCTCTCCAAGAAGGTCCATCGATAGGTGGGCAGCTACTTGCAACTTTCAATCCTCTCCTTGAGAGTGGCATGTGCCTGCTGCGTCTAGTCCTCCAGCTTGGCTGGATTCTCTCCAGTGAAATTTTAAGCAGATTAAGTAATAAAAAGGGAAACTGGTAAAAGATAGGGTGAGATTAGGACCAGTGGACTTGCAGCCTTTCCAACTCTATTTAAGTGTCACCGTGGTCATGGTTTGACTCTGTGAAAATAGGTGATAGTTAAAATTTAAAATTTGTTCATTTTATTTCTTACTTGGAAATTCATTTTAAATAGCCATTGTGGTGGTTTTCATTGTGTCAACTTGACTAGGCTGAGCTATATTCCTCAGAAGTCCCTTTTCTGTATGTTTCCAATTCCGGTGAGCTGCAAGAGAGATTCTTTTGCAAGATTTTGAGGGAAGAAGTGAAACGGCAGCTATCTTTGCAGGTCATACACGTTGTTTATCTGTGAGCTTATCCCATTGAAGTGAAGCAGTGGCTGGGACTGCAAAAGAAACACCTTCCTTGGGATCCTCCATTAGGTTCATTGACTCATAGGCCAGGTATGTGTGTTTATCCCTGTGACAAAGGAGCCTGGCTTCTGCAGTACACCCATGCCGTCAAGGTCAGAGGCAATGAGAACTGACACCAGTTTCAGTCTGTCCATGTGGATTCTAGCTCTTGCTTGTGGGTTCCCATTTATTCTTGCTCTCCCCAACTTTCTATCCTTCTTCCCTTCCTGACTGCTTGTCTTGTGGTCTTCAACTACAGCATCAGAAGCAAAAACAATTGACATATTGATTGATGAACCAGCATCTGTGATTATATAAAGTCAACTTCCTGTAACATTTTCTTATATTATTTCCTAATGGTTCTGTCTCTCTAATGGAACCCTGAATGATACATCCAGTAATTCTACTTTCTTATTTCTCCTGTTCTTTCAGGCAAATTTGGAGCCCAAAGTGACTGAAACCATGGGGGGAGGAAATTATTCGGTGGTGCATGAGATTGTGTTGGTGGGACTTACCAGTTCTTTGGAAACGCAACTTGTCCTCTTTCTAGTTTTCTCCGTGTTCTATGTAGCAGGTATTTTAGGAAACCTCCTCATTGTGCTCACAGTGATCTCTGACTTCCATTTGCACTCCCCCATGTATTTCCTGCTGGCCAATCTCTCCTTTATTGACATGTGGATTTCCTCCATTACAGTTCCCAAGATGATTTATGATCTTTTCAAGGAGAGAAAAGTAATCTCTTTCCAAGGCTGCATTACTCAGATGTTCTTCATTCATGTTATTGGAGGAACTGAGATGGTTTTGCTCATTGTCATGGCCCTTGACCGATATGTTGCTATATGTAGGCCTCTCCACTACCTGACCATCATGAACTTCAGACCTTGTACTTTACTCTTGGTGGCCGCCTGGACCATTGGAATCACCCACTCATTGATCCAACTTGTATTTGTTATAAACCTACCATTCTGTGGCCCCAATGAAGTGGATAGCTTTTACTGTGATCTCCCTCGATTCATTAGGCTTGCCTGTACAGTCATCTACAGATTGGAGCTCGTAGTCACTGCCAATAGTGGTTTCATCTCTCTGGGAACTTTTTTCATTTTGATTATCTCCTATATCTTTATCTTGGTCACCGTTTGGCAACATTCTTCAGGTGGCTTGTCCAAAGCCTTCTCTACACTGTCAGCGCACATGACAGTGGTGGTTTTATATTTTGGTCCATGCATCTTTGTGTATTCATGGCCATTTCTCACAGTGCCTGTGGATAAATTTCTTGCCATTTTTGATGTAATAATTACTCCATTTCTGAACCCTGCCATCTATACTTTTAGGAATAAAGAGATGAAGGTGGCAATGAGGAGAATATTCAGCCAGATGTTGAATGTCTGGAAGCTGTTTTAAGTGATTTTGATATCAAGAAAGACAAGCGTCTCTAAAATTCCTGGCCTATGCTGCAGACGCAAATCCAATGAAACATAATACCATAGATGCTTTGCTTACTAGTTTAATTACTAATGGGCAGGATTTTCTTAATGTATTTTTCAACCATACCAAGGAGGGTATGGAACTCTTTCTTATAAAATGTGTTGAAATAAAAAGTATTAACATAGAACTGTTTCTACATTTCCCTCGCCGCACCCTCCACCCCCCATAAAGAGAATTCTGGACTGGCCTATTATATCCTACTCTGAATTCTGAGGATGATCCTCCCTTGTCAGATTGAATTTTGGAGTTTTGCAATGCAGAATCTGAATAAAAGTGCTTTGGAAACATAAGAAAATTTGCAATTATTAGGGATAGGTTTTTTTTTTTTTCAGACTCTGGGGTTTCCACCTGTGTGGAAACAGACATGTGAAGAAAACAGATGAAAGATAAAAAGGGGATTTTAAAGAGATATTATTATGTCAGTGCACCCGGTGGCTCATGCCTGTAATCCTAGCACTCTGGGAGGCCGAGGTGGGCGGATTGTTTGAGCTCAGGAGTTTGAGACCAGCCTAAGCAAGAGCGAGACCCCGTCTCTACTAAAAATAGAAAGATACTAATCCGGTAACTAAAACTATATAGAAAAAAAATTGGCCGGGGATGGTGGCAGATGCCTGTAGTCCCAGCTACTCGGGAGGCTGAGGCAGAAGGATTGCTTGAGCCCAGGAGTTTGAGGTTGCTGTGAGATAGGCTGAAGCCATGGCACTCTAGCCTGGGCAACAGAGTGAGACTCTGTCTCAAAAAAAAAAAAAAAAAAAAAAAATATATATATATATATATATTGCCCTTCAATAAACAAAAGTAAAGAGCTAAAGTTATTTTGAAATTAAAAAAAATTTTATATTTTATCACAACATTTGCCTGAAATTGGATCACTTGGTTATGGCTTCTTGAGCATTTCAGCTAGTGCATATGGTAACTGTGAGTTAAACCTTACAATTGCTCAATTTCTTTCAAAAGCTGTGTCCCCTTACTGTCAGGGGATTTGAACAACGGAGGCCCAGTAAGGGGCAAAGACAATGACCTATTTAATAATTCTTTCTTAGCTTGTGCTTGTCCTACTTACATTGAAATTAGCAATCATTCCTCAGAAGTAGGTAAATTCTTTTCTTTTTGAGTGACATGACTATAAGCACAGACTCTGGAACCAGACTGCCTGGTTTGAAATCTCAGCTTTGCTTTTTATTCATTCAAATTGCTTAACCTCCTTATGCTTAAATTCCATCATCTGTAAAATGGAGCTGGGATGAACTATCTGAAATTCCCAATATTTGACTGTTTTTGACTTTAAAAAATGGCAGTTCCTTACAACTAAAGATAGCTTCCTTTAAAGGTTTTAAGGAGTAACTGAACTAATATTTATAAAAAATGCTTTAAATAATTCTTGGTCTATGGTGTTATATAAGTTCCTGTTCAATAAAATGCAATAAAACATTAAAACCACTTCTCATTTTGATGACCTTTTATGCTATCTACAAATTATTTCTTTTCTTTCTAACTCTGCTCATCAAACTTTGATCAAGAACTTGTTTTTTTCCTAAGAGGACTAGAGTACATATTCTGCAGTTATTTAAAATGATATAATTCCTTAAATATAGAGACTTCGAAATTCCACAATTCAGTTTACTTTCTGTCCTTCCTTCCTTCCTTCCTTCCTTCCTTCCTTCCTTCCTTCCTTCCTTCCTTCCTTCTTTCTTCTTTTTTTTCTTTTCTTTTCTTTCTCTCTTTCTCTCTTTCTTTCTCTTTCTTTCTTTTTTTAAGGCAGGGTCTCTGTCGCCCAGGCTAGAGTACATCATAGCTCACAGCAACCTCAAATTCCTGGGCTTGAGCGATCCTCCTGCGTTAGTCTTCCAAGTAGCTGGGAATACAGGTGCCTGCCAGCCTGGCTAATTTTTTCTATTTTTTTTGTATAGACGGGGTCTTGTTCTTGCTTAGGCTGGTCTCAAACTCCTGACCTCGAGCAATCCTCCCATCTTGGCCTCCCAAAGTGCTAGGATTACAGGCCTGAGCCACTGCAACTGGCCAACTTTCTATACTTTCTTTGCCTTTTCTTTCTCTTATATTCAAACTGCCTTCTTTTATGCTATGTCACAGTTCTATGAAGCTTGTTTTGCTTATCTATGGTGTTTTTGATGTGCTAGAAGAAGTTACCATGCTGATTAACTTACAAAAATTATATAAATAGAAATCCAGTTGATCAAAAAAATATATTGGGCTGGGCGCGGTGGCTCACGCCTGTAATCCTAGCACTCTGGGAGGCCGAGGCGGGCGGATAGTCCTGAGCTCAGGAGTTCGAGACCAGCCTGAGCAAGAGCGAGACCCCGTCTTTACCAAAAATAGAAAGAAATTAATTGGACAGCTAAAAATATATATATAGAAAAAATTAGCCGGGCATGGTGGCGCATGCCTGTAGTCCCAGCTACTTGGGAGGCTGAGGCAGTAGGATTGCTCAAGCCCAGGAGTTTGAGGTTGATGTGAGCCAGGCTGACGCCACGGCACTCGCCCCAGGCAAGAGAGTGAGACTCCGTCTCAAAAAAAAAAAAAAAAAATATATATATATATATATTGAATACTCACTATGTTCTAATTTCTGTGCTAGGAACTGTAGAAAATGATGTT
>RJWJ010024792.1:0-24507 GCA_004363605.1 Indri indri | reverse complement strand
GTGCCCTACTCTTTATAGGATTCATCTCTCTTTCTAATTTTGGTCACCTGCCTTCCTGATGACCATGGCTGTCACAGTAATCTATAAAGAAACTTAGATTTCTTTGCATTCTGTGGGCTAGTCCTTACTTAAGAGTAAGTATTGATTTTAATTGTATACAGACAAGCTGCTGTGCACAATGGCTGTGTGAAGACTGAGCATACAGGCTGATATTTGCCATCTTGATATCAGTGACTTACAAAAGCTGCCCATTCCTACTTTTTACCCACTTTTTGACTGAGTGAAGATAACCCTCTAAGTTATCATCATTCACGTTAAAACTTAACATGAGAGAGGCAAGCAACGGTTTTGATATAGGGAAGACAGTGTTGAGAACTTAATTGCTTATCAGCTATAGCGTTGGAGATAGACTCTTATCTCAGGTTACAATCCTAACTCTGTACTTACTGTAAATTCTCAGACATGATGACTAAATTGGTGATGATCAGCTTCCTCCTTTGGTTTGGATATTGTATCACCTGCCTTGTCTATGTCGTAAGCTTATTGAAAAGCTCAAATGTAACAATGTGAATGATATAGCATGGAAGACCATAAAAACTTTACAAATTTAAGACATCTTATTCATATGAAATTCTAAATTGGTGAGCTATATCTAGGTAACTCTCTTTGCACTGTGACCAGTATAATCTCCAGTACAATTAAATGCTTAGTGGTTGTATTTCCTGGTAGTGATGTAGTTTTCATTTTTAAGGACAGAAGAGAAAAGTCAATTACAACAAAATGTATCTTTATTGGCTGAGTAAGGCCTTAAGATGATAAAAGAGTATCTTGCTATCCCTTGTTAAATGAGCACCAGAGTCATCTACACTAGTTCCGAATGAGAAATTATAAAGTTATATAAAGATGTGTTTGATTTTTATAGTCTTGGAGATCACTGGAACCCAGCTTTATATTCATTATTTGTTAACACTATTTTTATTTCATGCGCTGTGAATTCGTGAGGGTCTTTTTCCTTTCAGGCAGCCAGGAATATGAATTTGTTTTATATTGATCTGCTTGTGGTAGTTGGTTTAACATCATCTTATAGTAGACAAGCTGTTGGTCATATCTCATTGTACCTTTTATAAAAATTCTAGTGTTTCTTGTCAGTGGCAGAAAACATCAATGTTTCTCCTTGAACAATGCAGAACAAGTTGTTTGATGTTTTCTGGCTTAGCTCTTAAATCTTGTGTGGTGTGGATTGCAAAAAAAAAAAAAAGAGAGAGAGAGAGACATTAGTGATTCTATCATCAATCGTTTCAGAGCTTTCAAAAGAAAACTTTGAAAGGTACTAGATTTTTTGCAGCCATGAGGTTCCTGGCATTTACATTCATAGAGATGGGTTGCACAATAATCCTTTTCAACAAGAATGCAGAACACTGTTTGTTCTTTTGCTTATGGTGCCCCATGGTCAGAATTTTTAAATCTCTTTTAGAGTTCGAAATGTAGAGTTTAGGACTGTGGATACACTATAGTCTGTATAAAACCATTTCTTTTTTAAATTTCATAGCTATCTCTTTGAAGAAGCCAAGAAATTGTAAAGAGACTCGTACCTTAGAGAGATTTATCCTACATAAATAGTTTCAAATTACACAGTAGGTGACATAGAATTTTCCTATTTCTATTTAGAAATACCTTACTAATGATCAATACTCCACCCCCAATATTTGTTTTACTCTTTATAACATTGCTGCCAATTGATGAGTTTCTGTGTTCCTTGAAGTGTATTCTGTAGAACACTGGTTCCGTGAGATGCTTCCTCAAAGTAGGGTAGTTAAGTAAGTGTTAACATGGTTTGGAGTCATCTTACATCTTGGTCCCTCTCCTTTGAATATAGTTCTCTTTTCTCCTTGTGATATCAGTACTTAGATGATGCGAGGAGAACAGCAGCATTACTTCTCTAGCTATAGGTATTGTATTATTAACATTGCCTTTTGACTTCACTGTTCAAGCCTCTCATTGATTATGAGCACAGGCTGGTGCCCCTTCACCATGACTAGGGTGACTAGTTTATTGTTTAAACTGAGATATTCAGTGAGGTAAGGTGGGGGCAATGTTAATAATTATGCTTGACAAAAGGCATAACTGGGGCTGTGTTGGGTAGAGTGGGACATATGGTCACCCTGCATTTAATGAGTTTACCTTGACTTCAGAGCCTAGCTCACACTCTAACTTCTCCATAATGACTTTCTGGTTGCCCCAGTTGGAGGTAATCTTTTGCTACACAGAAATCTCACTTTTGATAAATTTGTCATTTACTATCTTGTCTTACTAGTTACTTAGGTACATTTCATATCTCCCCATTAAGCTCTAAGTTCGTAAGGACATGATCTATATTTATATCATCTTTCTATCTCCAGTGCCTTCTTGTATGTTCACTCATTTGGCCTCATGTTGTTGCTCCATGAATTAATATAAACATGTTTGTGGACAGGATTTGTCTTAGGAGTTTTGCAGAGCTTTGCCCTGAAGGAATATGTGAACATGTTGGTTTGCATTTCAAATGCTGTTGCACTCAGAAGGGCATCTCTGAAAGACAGTAGCGGCTGTATTCCACAAGGCACTGTGTTTCTCAGACCTAAAGGTTTGGATTTGCTTTGTAAAGCAAAGCGAATCTGTTAAAAACTACAGGATGAGAGCTGATAATAGAGTGCCCTCTGGAACAGACAGCCACAGACAGCCACCCTGGCTAAAAGCAAGTTCCTGCTTAATACTCCAGACTACCTGTCTCCATTCACAATAAACTGATAAAGAAAATATGGAGCCAATATATCTCTGTTTAACCCCTCTGTTAAGTGATAAATTTACCTTAGAATGTAGAAGTTAATCTTTGAAAGATTTTATAACCATTTGTTCACGTAGATAGAATTAGTTAAGTGATCTGTAGAAGCCTGTTGAAAAACTGTTAACCTAAGAGGAACTACCTGCTGTTATGTAAATCTGTTACCCCTGGCAACTAATCACTGTTCCCTATAAGTTACCATGTAAGACTTCAGTCGGGGCTTTTTGAGATTCATGGAGAAAACCTAGGCCCCCTGAGATCCCGCTTTGCCTATAATTTTTATAAACTTATAAGACTATACCTTCGTCTCTGTTTATTCTTTTATTTCCAATTATTTTCCATTTTTCTCTATTATTTTCTTATCCCTTGCAACTCTACCAAAGGGACCCGGTTTTTTGTGGGGAGCATTGGCCACGTTCCCAGCATCATGTGTCATGTTTAATATGAATGGCTTGACGGGCATCATTTTTCTAATCAATTTCTTAACTCTCTCTAGGTTTCGATTGTGTTCTTTCTTTAAATGATATTCTGCCCCCTAGCTGCCGCCCCAACCCTGGCACCAGCCATGCCAAGCCCAGCGCTCTGTGAGACAGGCAGTGAGGGAGGGGCCAGGCAGTGGTGAGGCAGCCATAGGCAAGCAGCCCCTGAGGAACTTGAGTGGTACTCGGTTGCATTTTAGTGGCAGGATCCTGGGCCTAGGAAAGCCATGTGGTGCTGGTGGATTGTGTTAGGGGTTTTAAAAGAGCTCTCCTGCTCTGTTTGATGGGAGCTTAGTGAGGGACTCATGAAACCTGCAATTGGACAGATTTGCAAACAGCAGAAATGACAGGGTTCTGTTGTGTCTGAATCCCAGACTTTGGACTGATGGCAAAATCCTTGCCTGGGACTCTTAAAAGGACAGATATAGAGCCCCTGATCTGGATCATGGACTGTCAAAATGCCTTTAAAAACTAAAATATAGTCTTATGACTATGCCCTTCCCCCCGTCACTTTGACCCTTCAGGGTTGCTTGACTCGAGCCTTGGAGTCTCAGTATAGATGCTGAGAGACATCTCCTGGCCAGTGACATGTCAAAGCCACTGAACAATATTGTGAGAGGATGGCCTCTTTGCCTCCAGACAGCAACAGCTACTTGTGAATTGTTATTAAAGACTGTGTTTATTCTCAATCCTGCCACCCTTTCACCAGCCAAGAGAATGAGACTTTGTAATATGACTGTTCAGAAGTTCTAGAGGCTGTGTATTCTAGCAGGATGGATCTGTCAGACCAGCCAATGCCAGAGCCAGGTTGGGATCTTTTCACTGGTGGGAGTAACTTTATGGACAACAAAGGGCTGGATATGCGGCAGTCACAGAATGCACTACTGCCTAGGACCTCAGCCCAGGAAGATGAGCTGCAGTTATCAAGAGGAAAAAAGTAAATGTTTATATGGACTTTAAATATGCTTTTATAATTGGGCATGCTCATAGTGCCATTTGAAAAGAAAAAAGGTCTCCTGACTTCAGGAAAAAGAATATTGGCCTTGATACAGGCTGTGGCCAAGTCCAAGCAGGTGGCCAGCATGACAAAGAGTAGTCAGGCCACTGGCAGAGCTGCTAAGGAGGCCACTGGAGGTGATCCGTTCCTTGGGGCCTTGATACCTTGGCTGGATTTAAATCCCCTTTAATGCTAAGGACTGGGGCTCTGACATTTGGGATGGTACAGCTAAGTGGAGACAGAATTCTCATGGACTTGTTCTTCTGCCCAAGGCCTTGGTTCAGCCTCTTGTGAAACACCTACATGAATGCACTCTTTGTGGACATAATGCCTTAATGGATTTGGGGAATCTCATTTGGGAGGACCCCATTTACAATGGACTGTTGAGTGGGGGCCTACCCTTTCAATGATTGGCAATTTCATTCAGATGCCTAAACTTGTATTAGTAGATACCTTTTCAGGCTGGGTAGAGACTTATCCTACCCAAATGGAAGGAGTCTCTGAAGTTCCAAGATGAGCTCCTACCAGGAGGCCCAGGACAAGGCCTTGCCAATTTCCTGCACATGTATGCCAGCACAGAGTAGTAACAAGCCTCAGAGACTGATGGGATGATGGGCATCCTCATTCCAAGGAAAGAGGCTAGGCAGATGGAGAATGGCATGCTGGTGATGGATGCCATGGACAGGCAGCTACAGAGGTAGCTCGACAGCGCAATGTGTCACTGTGTTTGGCTACTCGATGACAGTGCCTGTCGGGTGAATCTTTGCTTCCTGCCGTCCGCACCTGGATCTACTGCACGATGTCCTGTGGTCACTCATGAACTTCTTTGAATGGACCCCCAGAGGGAACCTGGTAAACTGTTTCTACAAGGCTGACATGGTGGACTCAGTGATCCTGCAGGTTGTCAAGATGTTCATAGGCTCCTCCCTCTATACAGAATGATAATGGACCCTCTTTTGAATTGGAGGTAAACTAGCAAATAAGCAAAGCCCTGCATCCAGAATGGAAATTGCATGCATTCTGGAATTGATGCAGGAAAGTGGGACAGAGTGTTGCCGCTTGTCCTCCTCTGGATAAGGGTACCCCTAGAAGCAGGCTTAAGTTAAGCCCCTAAAAAATGCTTTATGAGAGACCCTTTCTAGCACCCCTAGGTAAGCATGGTAATCCAACCGTGAGTAAAGAAAGCAGAATAAAGCAATATGTTAAATGAGTGGGTCAGGTGCTAACCACTGTGGATGAGTTTGCCTCTTTTAGGTCCCCGGCCCAGTTGGAAGCAAAGAAGTGGAAGGGACCCTATGAAGTTCCTCTAACAGCTCACACCTCAATGAAATTGTCAACAATGAAAACTGTGGGTCCATCATACCAGAGTAAAGAGGTGTCCCATGGAAGAAGAGGACCCAAACCCCCAGTGGAGGGACCAGACTTTAGGAATCTAAAGTATCTGTTTAAGAAAAAGGGAAAATGAAAGTGTTGATATTTTTGCTAACCTTTCTTTGATTATTTGTTTTGTCTATAGAATAGAGGGACAACTCTTTAGTGAGTATTTCGCCAGTCCTCTTCTGTTGATCTGTCTTGCTGCTGAATTTGTTATCCTAAACCTCGTTCTGTGCAAGTATTTCTGAATTTGCAGAAGCTGGTCTCTTGGATCACCTACAGGGTGCAACCAGTAGTTCTGTACTCAGAGGTCCCCTGTTTCTTTCTAACCCAGCCCTGTATCAGACATTGTATGCAAGGTGACAGTCCATTTTGCCTTGTCAATCATCACTGTTGTGGTTGTTGCTTATGACTTCTTTTGCCTGGTAATCTGTTATTGTAAACATACTGCCAACGCTTTGCAGTGGCATACGTAAGTATAAACCTTCCATCTAAAAACATTGCCCCAATTCAGCAGGAAATAGATCGATGACTACATTGCCCCTCCTGCCATAGATGTGGAAGGGTAAAATTGACAGGGAATATGTTACAGAGGGAATGGCCTGAAAAAAATGGGAATGGCCTGGAGAAAACCGGCAAAAATGTTTTCTGTCTCTTTAAAACCTTCTCACCCTTTTCAAGGACTAAAACCTGCATCCCTGCCTCAGGCCAGTGATTGGAAGGGGAAGGGGAATGTCCTTTGTTCTTTGTGCTAAAAGAGATAGCCCATTGGAACTGTCTGCCTATCCAGGCAGGTGGAGGTCTGGGTGGAGGTCACAAGATTATCTTTGCCTGTGCTGGGGCAGTTATGAATATAGCCTGAAACTGAGAATGCATCCTTTAAAAGCTCTGTATTTCTGCTTATTATTAGGACAATGGAATTTTATTTTTATTTATTCATTTATTTATTGATTGACTGATTGATTGACAGACTCACACTGCATTACCCAGGCATGTCAGCCTAACTCACAGCAACCTCAAACTCCTGGGCTCAAGCAATCCCCTTGCCTCAGCCTCCTGAGTAGCTGGGACTACAGGCATGCACCACCACGCCTGGCTAATTTTTTTCTATTTTTAGTAGAGACAGGGTCTCGCTTTTGCTCAGGTTGGTCTTGAACTCCTGATCTCAAGCCATCCCCCTACCTTGGCATCCCAGAGTGATAGAATTACAGGTGTGAGCCACTGCACCTGGCCAGGACAATGGAATTTTTGTCAGGAGTCTCTATCTTCCTCATTTGCTGATAAATTAATAAACTCTTTCCTTCTTCTCGAAAACAAAACAAAACAAAACAAAAACAATACTCTGGCCACCCTCCTCCCCCCCCGCCCCCGACACACACCCCAACACACACAACACAGTTCTGGACATTTAATAGAACTGTAACAAAAATTCTTGATTTTATACTATACATAGTTGGTTGCTTTTGTTGTTTTCCCTATATGAGTCACTATAAGATTGGAGGTAGGCTGGAAATCTGACATGGTTAACCAGTGTGAAGACTCATCCTTCTCAAATTCTCTTCACTTAATAAAAGGGTTAATTAACTTTCAGTAAAGAGAGAATGTAAAGCAAAATAGATCTGATATATCACAATACTGATATCACCAATGGCATAGATGCTAAGTGTGGAAAAGATCCTTGAAGTCATGAAATTCACCTCCCTCTGAAAACAGAAAAGGAAACTGAGGGATACCTGTGTTGTTACTTGCCATGCTCAAAAATCCCCCACCTTAGCAGCAAAGCTTGGATGGATAACTCAGATGTCCTAGTAATTTCAGGTCTTGTGCTATTATTTCTACTATGGAAAGGGAGCTCTGTGAATGAATGTTGTACAGGGTCAAATGCAAATACTTTTCACTTAAGAGCATTCCAGAATGGAACCCTGGCTCTGTATGAGATTGCTTTTTGGATGCCACTGAGTTTCAAAGGAGGCAGTAATATTATGAGCAATGGAGCAGGACAAGCAGCCAAACAGCATTAAGAAAGGATTAAAGAATTAATTATTGACAGTTGGTCAAGTAGATGCAGCTGGCCAGGATACCATGTGAGGTACTTACAATCTATTCGTTTGATCAGGGTTGGGAACCTTTTCACGTTTTAAGGTTGCATTCAAGGAACTTCAATTAGATGTGGTTAAAAATATACATTATTTTGTAAAAATCTAACTACCGGGTAGTTAATCATTTCAAAAAATGAAATCTATTTCTTAATTTTAAAGTTATAACCTTTTAATGACTTTGTTGTGTCTGCTTTTTGTAGGAAAATATTGAATATTTGGTTGCAGCATGGAGGTCCGCAGGTCAGTTGATCCTCTAGATGGGTATCAGTCATTTGTGACCCTAAGGGCATCTTGATTTGGGTTAAGTAGGAGAATGTAGATTTGCAGCAACAAGTGGGTGAAAAACAAGAAAGCATATTTTGGGCATGTTGCTGAAGATGTGGGTATTCTACTGCATTTTTCCATATTTCAAGTGGATCTTTCTTAGCATCAAACAATAACTTTAAAATGTCATCTACTGAGAGCTCAATCAATTCCATCTGTAGTTCCTTAGATACCTTGGTGATATCAACTAGGTGAGGCTGAAATGCTAATTTGAGTGTGATGTCATGATTCTCAAAGTCAGTGATCCTTTCATTATATCCTCCAATTAACAGGTCTGTAACGCCTGCGTGTTCTTCAAATGATTCACATATATCATCCTGCTCATCAGTGATCTTTGCTAACTGGGGAAAATGTTCATCCAAAATTTCCTTCTGAAGAAGAAGTAAAGCATTTAAAAAACGCTTGGATTTTTTCTTTCCCCACATATAACATATAGACTTAGTTTTACCTTGCAAAGGAATATTCGAGTTGTTTTGATTTGACATGATTCCACACAGAAATACTGCATTCTTATAGAAATCTTCTTTCAATAATTCACATTGCTGATTCTATTCTTCATAAAATTGAACTATCTGTTCTCACAGAGATAAAATTTTGGCTAACATCTGTCCCTGTGATAGCAACACACTTTGGAATGATGCAGCAAATCCACACCGAATATCACATTGTTCAACTTTAGCATGTTACGAAACGAGTATGCCACGTTGCATTTGCACAAATATAGTTAACAATACTTATAACTTGTTGCAAAGTGTTACTTAAAATATAATAGCTTTAGCACAGAGATTTTGCTGATGCAAGATAAAATGAAAAGAAATGAGAGCATCTTGATCTCTTCATACTTTTTTATCTATGCAATAAACCCTTCATGTTTTCCTGTCATGGAAGGTACACCATCTGTATATACACTCACTAAATTTACCAAATTCAGTCCAACTTCGGGACATTTATCTTGAAAGTTGTTGAAGATATTTATTTGCCGTGTTCTGTTTGCAAGCGTGCCCAAAGTGAGTAACTCGTCATAGCAAAGAGAATCTTCTGTTATGACCGAAATGAAGTATAAAATCTGCGCTGAGTCAGTAGTATCAGTTGATTCATCCAAAGCAATTGAATAATATAGATTTTCCTTTTGAAGTATTGTATGAAGTTGTTCTGTTATGTTGAAGACCAATTCATGCTGCTGATCAGTTATGGTTCTCCTTGAAAGAGGAAGTTGTTTGTACTTTGAAACGTTATTTAGGTCTAAGCATCCTACAACTTTGACAACGTATTCATTCTCTCACAATTTCTATATCACTGAATGGCTTCCGTTTTTTCCTGAGTATATAAGGTGCTTTATAAGTTGCTTCAGCAGCCTTATTTCTAGGTCTTGTTGTTGCTTGAAAGAATTGTCTTGCTTTTGCTTTTCATCTTTTAATTTCTGCAATACAAGCTTTTGCACCTCTTCCTCTAATTTAAAATATTTGTGGTCCTTATGTGTTTTATAATGCTGATGAACACCAAATTTCTTTAATGTCAATACTGAAGTATCACGAAGCAAGTAAATCATCATATCTTTAGCAGAAACAAGATAATATTGCAATTCCCAATCCTCATAAAAAATCTGTTTTCTTCCTTCAGTGTTTTCTTGGTATTCTTTGACTTGATGGGCTGTTAAGCAGACAGAATTAAAAAATACTGTTGAGCTGTGCAACACATCCTACTTCAAACAGAAACATAGTGCACTGTTGTCAAAAGCTGATAACAGACTGGCATACTCGACTCTCATAAATTCTTGCCAACAAGCCTCATGTGGTAGTGGCACCAGCTAGGCAGGGGAAGTTAGAACTAAATCATGAGTGTAGTAGCTGTCAGTTTAGCCCTTATGGCTTACTAATGTTCTAATTGTGTTTTTCAATCTGGGAGGATTATTTTGTTCGAACTTATTTTATTCTTCGGTATTTTAAATATGTTCATTTTAAAGATAAAAACATAAGAGATGACCAAAAATGTATTAATAAAAATAAGAGGATTTGTTCTGTAAAATTTGGATTCCGTCAAAAGGCCACACTTAGGGACCTAGAAGGCCACATGTTTCCCACCTCTGCCTTTGCTCTTTGCTGACTTGGTCTTTTGAGAGAAGAGGTGATAACTAGGTGGCTAAGTGACTAAATATCTTGTAGCTAACCTTTGATGGGGTCCGAGAATAACTTATTGGTCTCCTGAAGATGTTTTCTTCTTAAAGAAATTATGCAGTCAGAAGCACAGTTGAAATGAAATTGGAACACCTGGAATAATGACTATGTTCTGAACTAGGCTGCAAAGCTTATGTCCTCGTGAGTAAATGATGGTCCCACACAAGGGCCTCCTACTTAACCATTATTACTAGTGAATATGTTGCGCCAACTGGTCCTGCCAAGCTGCTAAGTCTGTCAGAATTATTTTTTCTGTTAGCTTCTAATACGTGCTGGTTAATTTCAATAAAAATGAATTTTCTTCCAAATGATGAAGATCTGTTATCCTCTGAGTTTGTTTTAAAGGCTGCAACAGGTCCTTTGTCAACAGTACAACACCTTGTAATGGTTAAATTAATATTCAGTTTGTACATAAAAAGAAATCTTCTGATGGAAGACAGAGGTGAAAGGCAGAAAGCTATGATAAGTTTTTAAAGGTAGAGTCAATTCCCTACTATACAAATGCATATACGCTTTCATGCAGATATGCACATATACATAACTTTTAAGAAAATATATCCAAATTAATATTTATTAAGCCACTATCATGTTCAAGGCATTAAATACATGTTATGAGAGGTAAAGGAGCTTACGATCGTTTGGGAAGATACTGTAATAGTTCTAACTTAACATCGTCAATAAGTTCTTGGAAACTGTGACTTAAGCAAAATGATATATAATGAAACCAGTTTTACCATAGGCTAATTGATACAAACAAGAGTTAAGTTCTTATGGCATATTGCCAGTCACAAAAAAATCACCAAACTTTAAAGACTCAAAATACTCCTACTATTAAACATTGAAATAAATATGAGCTATACATTAACGAAGATTAATATAAACAAGTAAGATAATTATTTACTCAATTTTTGGTGAATCATTGAGTGACAATGGTTGCATTGGTGGTGGGTTAAATCAAGGAATAAATGTTTGCAAAGTGAAAATTGTAAGGAGCACCTCTTCCCACCATGCAATTCAAAAATAACCACAAACATGGCAGGCTTGCTGAGTGCTTTCATACAGCAGGATTTCTTATCATGCATCTATATGATTATTGTATGCTTTACAAATGATTATTTTATAATAATTTATATTCATTCATTCATTTTCTATTTATTTTTACTTAATTATTCTTAGCATTATGGAATTTGTTTTTTTTTATTTCAGCATACTATGGGAATACAGATGTTTAGGTTATGTATGTTGCCCTCCCCCCCACCAAGTCTGAGCTTCAAGCGTGTCCATCCCCTGCATGGTGCACATCGCACTCTTTGTGTATGCATATACCCGTCCCCTCCTCCCCCTCCCCCTGTGCCCCTGCCCAGCATCCAATAAATGTTATTCTTATATGTGCACTTATGTGTTGATCAGTTAATACCAATTTGATGGTGAGTACATGTGGTGCTTGTTTTTCCATTCTTGGGATATTTCTTAGTAGAATGTGTTCCAGCTCTTTCCAGGAGAATTCAAGAGATGCTATATCACCATCGTTTCTTACAGCTGAATAGTACTCCGTGGTATACATATACCACATTTTATTAATCCACTCATGTATTGATGGACACTTGGGTTGTTTCCACATCTTTGCAATTGTGAATTGTGCTGCTATAAACAGTCGGGTGCAGGTGTCTTTTTCATAGAGTGTCTTTTGTTCTTTTGGGTAGATGCCCGGTAATGGTAGATTGCTGGATCAAATGGTAGCTCTGCTTGTATCTGTTCAAGGTATCTCCATATTGCTTTCCACACAGGTTGCACTAGTTTGCAGTCCCACCAGCAGAGTGTGAGTGTTCCTGTCTCTCCGCATCCATGCCAACATTTATTGTTTTGGGACTTTTTGATAAAGGCCAGTCTCACTGGAGATAAGTGATATCTCATTGTAGTTTTGATTTGCATTTCCCTGATGATTAGAGATGTTGAGCATTTTTTCATATGTTTTTTGGCCATTATTCTGTCTTCTTTTGAGAAGTTTCTGTTCACGTCCTTTGCCCACTTTTTGGTAGGGTCATTTGATTTTTTCTTGTTGATTTTCCTGAGTTCTAAGTAGATTCTAGTTATCAGCCCTTTATCAGATTTGTAGCATGCAAAAGTTTTCTCCCGTTCTGTAAGTTGTCTGTTTGCTCTTGTGACAATTTCTTTGGCTGTGCAGAAGCTTTTTAATTTGATCAGGTCCCATTTATTTATTTTGGTTGTTGCTGTGATTGCCTTTGGAGTCTTCTTCATAAATTCTTTGCCTAGGCCAATGTCTAGAAGAGTATTTCCAACATTTTCCTCTAGAATTCTAATAGTTTCACTCCTTAGGTTTAAATCCGTTACCCAGCGTGACTTGATTTTTGTGAGAGGTGAAAGGTGTGGATCCTGATTCAGTCTTCTACATGTGGCTATCCAGTTTTCCCAGCACCATTTATTGAATGAGGATTCTTTTACCCAGTGTATGTTTTTTCCAACACACTTATTCAAGTTTGAGGTCTTGGGTGGCCAGAGCCTATCCTAGTAATTCAGGGTGAAAGACAGGAACCCACCCTGGTGAGGACACCATCCCATTGCAGGGTGCACTCACACACACATCCATACTCACTCTGACTGTGATCATTTAGATACACCAGTGAACCTAACATGAGCATCTTTGTGATGTGGGAAGAAACCAGAGCACCTGGAGAAAATCCACGCAAACATGATGAGAATGTGCCCATTCCACATAGGTAGTGAGCCTGGCTGGGAATTGATTTTTTTTTTCTCATCAACATTATGACAGAATGATGTGGAACAAAATGATGTTGTTCAAGAACCTGCTGTACATGTACACAAATTAAATTATTATTCGTTAATTCATTTATTTAACAAGTATTAATGGAGCACTTCCTCTGGCCAAGCACTGTGCTAATGCTGGGGATACACAGTGAACAAACTCATATGTGGTCTCTAGGCTCATGGTGCTCACAGTTTATCGATTTGAGACAGTCTCAAACCAAATGAGTTTATAGATAATTGTATAACTACGGCTGAGATAAGTGCCCTGAAAGAAAGGAACATGGTTCTCTGAGTATGTATAGCAAAGGAACCAGTCCAAGATTGCGGTAGTAGTCAGGGAATGAAAGGGCTTCAGAGCTGAAATTAAAGGACCCCTATGAGGTGAAATGTGAAGATACTAACAAAATATGATGTGATCAAGGGGTAGGTAAAATGAATTGTAGGCCAGGAAAGTCAGAAAGACTCTGGTAGGAGGTAGTGGCTGAGTCTGGAAGAATGAGTTATGATTTACATAGGCGTGGGGCCTTTAGAGTCTCTGGTATATCAGTTAATGACTAATCCATTATTTGTCCTTTGTTCCACAATTTAGTTTTTCATCCAATGATTGATTTATTCATAAACCTTGGAGTTGCAGGTATATGATAGGTTCTGTGATAGAAAGGCATTGGGGGAATAGACAAGGAATGGAAGAAGCTCACATTCTAGAGAGTAAATTAGACCCCAAAACAATGTCCTGTATTTTTCCTGTACCGTTCAAGTGTTTTCCAATTGCTGATAACACATTATTCTAATAGACCAAATAGCTTTTCTTATTTCTCAAGTGACATTCTTCATTCTGCCTTATAGACAAGCAGTTTTACAAGGCAGAGCTGGAAATTCTGGAATGTTGCCAACAGTTGAGAATTTTGTTATAAGTAATTGAGTACTAATCATGGGGAAAATTTTAGGAAAATATAATTTACAAAATAGATTCAAGGTTACCCCTATGGGAATACCATGTTAAATCTCTTGAATTCCTAGATTTTAGATGTTTTTTGAGTAGGAGCAAAAGGGTAGAGTTTCAGGAAACACGAAGGAAAATTACACATAATCTTCAGTTCACGTTATTAGTGCCGGCATCCACAGTGTGGGGTATGGCCATAGAACTGTGTAACAGAGTGTATGCCAGCTGTCCTATGTACCTGGATAAGAGTCATTGGTGGACTCTGATATCCTTGACAGCATAGTCTGTGACTTAAATATTCTTTTTCTCTCCCCCAGACAGAGTGCTACATTCACTTGTTCATTCATTCTAACCACTTTCATTCATTCAACAAATTTTTTTGTGTGGTTTTCTCTCCCCATATCTACCTCTGCAGCCTTACAGAGCTTGTGCATGTTAAGGCAGGCGGGAAATCTGGTTAGGTCGGCCAGTTGGAGACTTGTGCTTGTCAAACTCTCTTCAGTAAGGAAGGGACTATGTGCAGTAAAGGCAGAAATAAATTTCTACGTGTCAGACTCCATCCTATGTGCGGGGGACTCGGTGCTGGGGACTCAACAGTGAGGGAAGCGTACAAAACAATACCTGTCTTCACAGAATCTACACTTTAGTTGGGGAGATAGAAATAAATAAATAAGATGATTAAATAAAATTTTAAATGTGCTAGTGATAAATATTATAGAAAAAATAAAGGAGGAGAAGAGGAGAGGCAAGTAATAGAGAAGTCATGATGTTAGTGGTATTTGCAGTTGTATTAATAGATAGATGGCCCTGGAAGGCCTCACTAGAAGATGATATGTGCGTAGAGATATGGAGGAGATAAAGGTATGTAATAGTTGTTTACAAAACTATTTTAGGTGAATATTGTTTCAATGAGAGGTGAGGTTTAGCTGGTGGACCAAGTAGGGAAGGGAATTCTGATTATTTTTGCCTATTTCCTATGGTCAAATGTCAATTTAATGACATCGTAAAGAGCAGACTGGCCTTACCTGGGTGGTATGAGAAGTGGAAGGAATAGGTGGGAAGAAGGAATGATCTGGCACAGGGTTAAGGAAGGAAATGATGGAAATAAATTACAGGTGTTCTGAGAGAATACTTGCCTAATACTGAGTTTGGAGGCTACCTGGAACCCCATCTTCTCAGTAGGAGCCAAACTATGTATCTCACTGACTTATCAGTCCTACACAGGTCATCATTTTCTCCCTTAGACCATACTTCTGCTTAGGAAGATTTGTATTACACCTTCTTAGAATCAAATAGGCATGTGCATTTTTTTTTTTCAAATCAAGCTCTCAATCATTAATTTCTCTTCAAAAACTTTTTCAGGTTGTTAACAAACGTAAATTATCAGTAATTGCTAGTAATGGCTGGTTTGTCTGGGATTATCACTGAAGTATAAAATGCAATTTAGAATCTCATTATGATTATTATTCTATTTTATTCACTAAATATGGTGACCTTCTAATTTAGAAATTTAAGATGCTTATTAGATAAATGGTAAAATGGTGCTGGCATAATTGTAATTATCTTCTAGTTTCCATTTGCTTATGTAATATTTTGTTCTATTGGCTTTGGCGGATGGCATGGGGAGCTAATGGCCATTTCTCCCACTGTCTTCTATGAAGACAGACATTCAAGAGACATAAAACTAAAACAATGCCATTCTTTTCATTATTTTACAAAATATTTTATTAATGGTAACATGTAATGGGTTGATTATTTTTAAATGAATTAATAAATTTTTACAAAAATTTCTTGCATTTAATTCTAATATAGTAAATGTCAATAGATAAAACTCTGAACAAAGTCTCTTTGGGATCCTCAATAATTTTTAACAGTCCTCAGACCAAAATGTTTAAGAACTGCTGGTTAGAGGTCAAGTGTCAACAATGAAGTCAGACTGACTGCCTGTTACTGAGAGTCAGGTGGCCCTAAGCAAGTTATGCACCTGTGCAGTGCCACATACTTCATGTGTAGAATGGGAGTGGTCAGCTTACCTATACCATAGGGCTATTTTGACGGTAACCGGAAGAAGGCATGGGAGAGCAATGCATGATGTGTAGTAATCATTTGGTAAATTTGGTATTATAATTTACCCAGATCCCTATCTGTGAGACCAGAAAGCTGAGACAATCAGATTAAGAGCCTTGCCCGAGTTCACACAGACGGTCAGGACTTGTCTTCTGATTCTCACTACCCTACATTGGCTTTCCAGTAACTTTACCAGCCATTGGCTCCAAAGTCACTCAGAGCCACAGAATCATCATGTTACAATTTCCCTTTGGAAATTAAGAAAAAAATAAAGATCTTTTCCATTAGATGATTTGGAAAGTTAAAATGATGACAATACTTTTAGTTCATTATAATTGTATGACATTTACAGTTCCCTAACCACTTTCATCTGATTATCTTCAGCCCTATAAGATAAACAGAGCAGGTGATTTTGTCTCCATTTAATAGATGAAGAATTCTGGGATGCAGGGAAGGTTAAATGACTTGCCTAACATTTCATGACAGATCAGGCATTTGACGCCAGGTCTTCTAACTCCCTTGTGTTATATTATGCATCTGTTCAGCATTGTAAATATTATCTAATCTAATCTCTTAATTTCACAGAAGAAAATGAGTCCCAGAGAGATGAAGTGACTTTTCAAGGGCACAAGGGACCCGAATAAAGGAGAAAAGAAGCTAAAATAGTAAATGTGGTTTCAAATTCTTTTGTTTCTTTGCTAGATGGTTTAGTTTGCCCTAGTTTAATGATGATAATTGTTTTATTCTGATTTTGGGTTGTATAAACACTGGAGGCCTATTGTCTTAGTGTTTTAAATACCATGGTTTGGGTCATGTATATTTTGCCTAATCAGCTAGGTTGTTTAATGGCCCTTGTTCCTGTGTTGTCTGTATTTAAAATCTCAGCCTTATTGTGCTGTGGATCTTGTTGGAGGCGATTGGCTTTAACTTGCACCAGGGGATACATTGATTGCTTCTCAGGACTGAACTTCACTTCAAACATTTGTAAATTTCAATTTTTATTCACTTTTTGTGTTAGGCTGGGTGGTCTGTGTATTTGTTTTTGGGGAGAAGGAGGAGGAAAGGAATGATTGATATCAATATCAAATGGTTGGAGCATTGCCTATTTTTGTGGGAAGGATGTATAGTGTAATGTCAAAAAAATTGTATTTCTCTTCCCCTCTTTGTCTTTGTATTAAAACAGTTGTGTGTCTCATATTTGTAATTCTTTAGTTTAAAAAATTAAGAGGACAAAATAGAACAAAAAAATGCTAGTTCTCCTTAGCATTATTGTTTTTATCCACATGTCGCCATATGACATCAGCCCTGTCTAGGATGGTCTAAGACTGTGGTCCCCAGCCCCTGGGCCACAGATCAGTACCAGTCCATGGCCTGGTAGGAACCAGGCTGCACAGCAGGAGGTGAGCCGCAGACTAGGAAATGAAGCTTAATCTGTATTTACAGCTGCTCCCCATTGCTTGCATCACTGCCTGAGCTCTGCCTCCTGTCAGATCAGCAGCATTAGATTCTCACAGGAGTGTGAACCCTACTGTAAACTGCACATGCAAGGGATCTAGTTGTGTGCTCCTTATGAGAATCTAATGCCTGATGATCTGAGGTGGAGCTGAGGCAGTGATGCCAGTGCTGGGGAGTGGCTGCAAATGCAGATTATCATCAGCAGAGAGGTTTGACTGCACAATAATTGCAATACACTTGAATCAACCTGAAACCATCTCCCACCCCAGCCCAGCCCTTGGAAAAATTGCCTTCCTTGCAACCAGTCCCTGGTGCCAAAAACGTTGGGGACTGCTGGTCTAAGAGAATGGAAAGGAACATGAAAATGATTTAATGACTGGGAGAATGAACTTTTGTTTCCCTTATGGTTCTCAATTAAGACTGTGTATAACAAAAGGGACTATTCACAACTTAACAAGATACCTGAGTATCTCTTGCAGCCTGATAATTTGATGCCTCTTTGAATGGATTTACTTAAGATTTTGTTCATTTAGAGATGAGTTTGAGCACTATATGGGGTGAGGTTGAAGAAAGACCACCACTGGTAGCAGCTCTCAAGCTCATCTCTATTTTCTAAGCTCTGGCCCCCAAATTAATATTCTTTCATCAGCAAAACCAAAACCCTGAGCTCCTCACAACCACCCACCTTAGAAGGCAATCATCTTGGACATACCTTTGTAGGGACTCACAGAGCACCCAAAACAGTTTATTAAGTAATTGTTTCCAGCTATATATATATATATATATATATATTTAGGGTTTTTTTTTTCCCTACTTGGAGTTCTAGGAAACACATGTTCTTTGTCTCATTACATTTATGATAATTTAGTGCCCTGAGAACCATGTTTTAGCTTTCCATATTTGATTGGGCCCTGATTACCTGAGTTGTTGGCACACTCCTGATCTGTGAGTCTGTGATATAGGAATGGATCTTTTATATTAGAATTCATAGAGTAGATAGGCATTATTTATTTCTTGAATGAATGAATCAAGACACATAATATAAAACTTGTATTTTATTGACTTGTCACTTGAAGATTCAAGAGGGGCTGTTTAAAACCTGACCTGTTATGTCGAGAACTGGGAAAGATGGCATTTCTGAAGGATGAAGGTCCTCTTCTCATCTTTAAACAAGATAACCACACATTATGCTTTTCTAAACTCTAGGAATAAACATACCCTTTTGCAGGGTACAAAGAACATTAATAAAAATTATTTACCAATATTTAAAATAATCTTATAAAGTAGTAAGTAAGGGTAAGGTGATCATATTCCCAACTTACAAATTAATGTTGCTAATTGAACTCAAGAGTGGTTTCATGGATCAAAGATCACGTATTGTGCTAAGTGTCAAAGTCAGGAAGAAACATAAGTCTTTAGTTTCTTAGTCCTGTGCTTTCCATCCCCTTGCCTTAGTTCTAGAAAAGCTTTAGTTCTTACCAGTCAACTTATTTTAGCATCTACCCTTCTAGGGACCTGTGTCTGGGAAAGTTTTCTTGTATACAAATTCTCAAGCAGATTCTCTGCAACAAAGGTGAATTATTTCGTCTAAGAAGACGTCATTCCATTGGCTGCTATGACTACTGAGTGGAGGAACACTCACAGACAGGTCAGAATCATGAGCTGGTACTTACTAGGTGACATTTTCTCTTTGACAAATTACAACATTTCTCAAAACTCCTGTTCCTGATTATCTCCCACTGTAGACAATCTGTTGGGTCTGGTGGTTTGAAAAGACCCTTTGCTTTTATGCCACGTGTATTTTCCTGGACTTTACTGGCAGAGTAATTAGGAGCAAGAAGCAGGGAGTTGTGAATTTGCCCAGGCTCATGGAAGAGATGCCTGTCTTCCTTTAATGACTTCCAAAGGAGTCGGGGCCAGATACCCAACAAATTCACTATTACTTTTCCAAATTACAGCCATTTAAACAGTGCCATTCTTGTGATACCTCACTTCAGAGGATGGGCTCAAGAGCTATCCAGGAAAATATAAGAGGTGCCAGATTACCGTTGTTTCTTATAATTTAGTAGTATTCCCTTGTATACATATACCATATTTTATTAATCCACTCATGGATTGACGGGCATTTGGGTTGTTTCCACATCATTGCAATAGTGAATTGTGCTGCCATAAACATTCGGGTGCAGATTCCTTTATTATAGAATGTCTTTTGTTCCTCAACAATGGAAGAATAGGCACCACATGTACTTGCCATCATATTGGCACTAACTTGATCAACACTAAGGTGCTCACACAGTAGTAATATTCTTCAGGGATTGAGGGTTGGAGGTGGGTAAACTCGCAACTAATGGACACAGAGAGCATTGTAGGGGGAAAGGGCGCACCTCAAATCATGGCTTTTGTGTGGCAAAATCATAACATATAACAAAAATGTTTGTACCCCCATAATATCCTGAAATTAAATAAATAAATGCCATTTCCACCATGAACCCATTTCTCTTTTTGAAATAGCATTATTATTTTTGTAAAAACTATTCACACTTACCATAAAAATTGAAACAAAGTATAAAGTACAAATAAGAAGGCAAAAATCATTCCAAATCCAACCACTCAGAGAAAACACGTCATCATTTGGAGAACACCCCACAAAGTCCCTTTCTAACCTCTTCCTTTTTGAAATGTCTGTGTGCCAAAGATGATGTCATACTTGTGTCTGGTTTATATTTATATGTTTATCTCTCCCTCAGATTATAAACTCGGAATAGGGATAGTGTCTCATATATCTTTGTGCAATATATAACAAAGCATTGCATACTTGGTAGGCTTTCAAAGAATACTTTTTAAAATAAAGAAGTTGGAAGTTTAAGCTCTACTATAAGACCCTAATTTTGAATAAAATATGCTCTCCTTAGAACAGATTGCAAATGGAAGATATTGATAGCAGAAGATTGGGGGAATTAGATAAAGTAACGAGGCACATAGATTTTTCTTTGTTTCTCCTGGGTGTTTCACAGTCATGCTGGGGTGCAGCCTACAGGCACCCTGGTGATGAGTTATGGTCTGCTGATCATCCTCATAAGCTTAGCTAGAACTCCTCACAATGGGCACTGACCAGTGGCAATCAGGATTCAGGAGTTGATTACTGAACTTTTGCTGCCTTCAGATTCCAGTGATTTTTAGTAATGTGTGTCTTGGCAAAAGGACAGGGTATTAGCTCAAATGTCATGTTTAAAGGGTAGGCAGACTGTCCATGAGGTTCCAATTGCGTAGCTGCCAACAAAGTTTGAATTACAATATTAATAACAAGTCAGTTTGCCATCTCTTAATCAAAAGTGAGGTGTTAGAACAAAGCTGTGTCCCAGCAGATGGCCCAGGATTTCAGCTTTTTCAGTCTGGGCACGTTTATCCACAGGGTGCAGTTAGATCCAGTAGGAGGGCCTACCATTGTCCCTAATATTCTAGCCCAGGAGCCATTTAGATATTTTCTAAATAAACTTCTTAGCACTGTGCTTGGAGGAGGAACTTTGAAATATATGGACCCCTGCCAGGCAGTGCACTGGTGTGGTCATTCATCTGCTGGGTACTTAGTACATAGAAAAGGAGTTTAAACACATAGATTTCATCATCTAAAATAGACTGACTTAGCCTTTTTTGATTGCCCGAGATATTCTCCTTTCTCAGCTTTCAGTTTTCCATAGTGAAATCATACCCATTCTCTCTCCAAACTCCCCAAACAGAATGTAATCTCTCTCTTTTCTCTTTTGAACCTCTATTTATTAATAGTTCATAGAGATAATATTGCACAATTAAAATAAGAGCAATTAAGTTGGTTATTAAATAGTATCAGTAATTTAAAAATGTTTTCAATAGGCATTTTAACTAATCTCTTTCACTCCACATTAGCAATCCTTGTCTAAGAACGTCGTTTGTTACCAGAGTAAATCTGTTGGAAATTTTTAAATTTATTTCTATTAATTTTTATTATTTAAAAAACTTTAACTTTTTATTTTAATGTGATTTCGGATGTAAAAAATTTTAAAAGTAGTGCAGAGAATTCCCATGTATCCTTCACCAGGTTCCCCAAATGTTAATATTTTCCTATATTTGCTTTATATACAGTTTTTCTATTTGTTTGAAAGTAAGTTACAGACATGATCCTTTCAGGAGAATTTTAGAAGAAGAAAAAATATATATCCTTATGCTTGCAGTTATTGTGTTGAAGGCTTTTGCTATGTGTTCAACAAATAATAAAAGTATTACTAACACTATTAGCAGTTAACATGCATTAAGTGCTATGGGCCAAGTATGTGACTTACATACTGTATCAGTCAGTGTTCCCCCAGCGAAACAAACCAGTAGGAGGGTGTGTGTATGAGAGAGACAGAGAACACATAAGGAATTGGCTCATGTCACTCTGACTAGCCCAGACCAAAAATTCATAGGGCAGGCTATAGGAAGGCTGGAAACTCTTGGCAGAAGCTGGCACTGGAGTCCACAGATGAAATTTTATCTTCCTTAGGGAAACCTCAGTTCTGCTTTTATTGCCTTTCAAACAGCTGGATCAGGTCCACCCAGATTAAGGAGACCATCTTTTTTACTTAAAGTTAGCTAATTATAGATGGTAACCACTTCTATGAAATACCTTTGCAGCAATACCTAGTTGTGTTTGAATGAATAACTGGGTATTAATATTATAAGCTAGCCAAGCTGACACATCAAATTGACTATTGCATATTATCCAATTTTTTACTCATAGCCCGATGACAGAGGTATTATTATCCCTATTTTATAACTGAAAAAATTGAGTTGAAGTAATTTGGTAGTGGTCAGATTAATTAGTAAGCAGCAGAAGTATGATTTGAACCCATACAATCTGGCTCTGGAACCTTTTCTCTAAACCACTGCACTAGACTGCCTCTCTAAATACTAAATAACTGACTATCAGCTTATTTGCAACATCTAAAAGAACTCAGATGTATAAGGAACCGATGAATAAATTCAACGCAATTGGACAATGATTACATTTACTATGTGTTAGGAACTGTGCCAGGCAATGACAATATGACACAAATCCTTCTCTCAGGAAGCCCATCTAAGTAGAAACAGGCAGCAAAGTAGGTGGATAGGTGTATCTACACCAAATGAGGGAGAAGGAACAGTGGTTTGGGGAAGGCAATTCTCTAAGGTTTAGAAAAACCGGTTTCTGTTTCTGGCTTTGCCACTAAGTAGTATCCTACCTTGGCCTGCTCAGCGAATGCTACTTTTAGGCAAGTAACAACTCTTCTCTGAACTTCAGTTTCTTTATCTGCAAAATAAGAGGCAATAAATAAGTTGATAATTGAGGTCATCATTTCAAGATGCTTGAACTCACCATTGTCTTGAAATATGGGCAGTCACTGGGCTAAACGCTGAATGTGTTTTACCTCATCAAGTCCTCGGAACAACTCTTACGAGGTAGTCAATATTATTCTCATTTAAAGCAAACTGAGGTAAGGGAATTTAATAACTTGCTCTTAGACACCAGCTAGAGAATGAAAAAGTCAGGATTTGAACCCAGGTAATATTGCTCTTGAGTCCAGATTCTTTTTTTTTTTTATTTTTTATTTTTTATTTTTTTATTTTTATTTTTTTATTGTTTGTTGTTTATAGGGGTACAGATGTTTAGGTTACGTATGTTGCCCTTGCCCCCCCTTCCCCCCAAGATTCTTAATATGTAGGTTATCCTTCTCTGAAATATATAAGGAAGATCTTAATGAAATTTGAATATGTGACCCCGGTTTACAAAACCAGTGCTCTAATGCCTAAGCTAAGAAGCCTTTGAAATACCTATAAAAAATTATCTAGTACAAATAATGTATTTTATAAGCATGTATACTTATATTTATTCCAGCTATGAATATGTATATTACATGTATATATGTGATTAATGATAAATCCATACTTTATTTTTTTCTTCCTTTTCATAACGTCATTTGGATGCTTAATTAGAAGTTAATGCCTATCAGAAAATGGATAAAAATCTGGATTTTGACCAGTATTATAGATTTGACCTCAGGGTTCCCAGGTATACTGGACTCAATTAAAAAAAAAAAAAAAGACTCAACTGAAGTATTATCATAGGTCCAGAAAGTCCAAGTTTAGGAGAGAAGGGAGATAAGCTGGGAAGTACACTTCAACACCACCTTGGCTGCTGGCTCAAGAGGAGGTAGCAGGCTGCTGATAGGACCATTGTGGGTCATGGCCCAGTGAACCCCCTGAGGCATCCTGAAAATTTAATGGTGTAATCTTTTGGTGTCCAGCTGTGGTCTTCATTAACAGAAACCTGAAATTTGAGAGCAAAGCAAATGGAATGAGCATGTGCATTTGTGCAAGGAACACTTGACTACTTAGTTAACACTAAAACTGTTAAAACTGGAAAGAGAGAATTACTGTTTGTAACATCCATTGAACTATGGATAAAAGTGGTCCTGACCCCTTGGAAATACAGGATCCCCTGGAAGTGACTGCTTTGTGGAGATCAACTGGATTCTAATTCTTTTATTATACAGTTGAGGACACTGAAGTCTAGAGAGCAAGGGTTGCATGTAGGCAGGAGCAGAGCCAGAGCAAGAAGACAGTGCTCTTTGAGTGCCTCTAATTTTGAAGGTGACAACATATGTGATTTGGGGAAAGTCCTATGGTTGCTGCAGCTTCAGCTTCTCCATCTGTGTGTTTTAAGAGATGGGGCTACATCAGAAATGGCATATACATGGCACTGTTGCTACCACTGTCACCTCCAGAGTCCATACCAGATACCACAAACTGCTTATGGCCAATATGTAATAATAATATATTGAGTACTTAGAGTATAGTAGATGATCCAATAAGCACTTTACACATACTATTTCATTAAATTTTCACAACCAACCTATGAGGTAGATTTTATTAGCTTCATTTTACAAATAAGAGAACTGATGCTTAGATTTAGAAACTTGCTCAAGGTTACCC